>APFE030297614.1:117884-161688 GCA_000404065.3 Pinus taeda
ATCATATTTATTTTATTTACAATGATATTTCGCCTATGGGTTTGGTATATAATTAGATGTTGATTTCTAATCTTATTTGATATTCTTTTATTTATTTACCATACATCTTTATACCTCTTTTATATTTATTTATTTATCATACCTTTTTTATAAATATGGTAATTGGCCCATGGTATTAATAATTATGTGTCCCCCAGGATCCACCTAAATAAAACCTATTTTTTGAGTTTTCATAAATATAAAGAGGTTACTGGAGTAAAGATAAAAACATGTTTTATTTATTTACCATACCTCTGGTTTATTTTTATTTTTTTTATTTACCATACCGTTGGAGTAAATATTAAAAAAAAGTCTTATTTATTTACCATACTTCTGGTTTATTTATATTTTTATTTATTTACCATAGCTCTTTTTTTTACTATTCATAAACCTCTTTATATTTTAAATTTATGTTGTGTTTATACATAATAATAGTTAGATTGATTTTTAAATAGGGACGACATTAGATTAACAATGTTAAATGTTAAATTATGTTTACATTTACATTTAAGTTTACATTTTACGATTTTTAAGCGAGGTCAGATCTACCCCGTGGGTGCAATAATTATTTTATTTTTAATCTGAAATTACAAATAACTTTGAAAAATACATATAAATAACCAAAAACAATTTTATATTAACTAGAATAAAATAATTTTCAATTAATTGAAAGTTAAAATAATATTATTTGAATGAAAAGTTGCTTTCTATTTTCAAAAAGAGTAAAGAAATTTGTAATTATTTTATTTAAACTTTGAATTACAAATATTTTAATAATTTAAATCGCCTTAAATTTGGGGTTTTGGGTGATTTTGCCCTAAACCGTAGGGGTTATAGATCATCTTGCCTTGATAATTGGCAATGTAAAGGAATTGTTTTACATCTGGCATTGTTTCTACTAGGGTAACACCTATCCAAATCTCTCGGAAGATAAAACCAGATCGTGCGGCTAGATTTTCAGTGACCCATGTGTTTGGTGCCCGTGAAAACTGACATCTCAACCATCTGAGTGATTTTAGATTCTATGGGCATTGAAATAGCTACAACTAGTTGGGAACTAGTGAAAGAGAGATATAGTGCGTTGTTGAAACATAGAAAAAAAACTAATAGGTTTTTAGATTCCAAGTTCCTTGTAATAGAGACATGCTGGGTGCTTCAAATGTTGGTTACATGGCTGGCAGTTCGAACCGCTACCAAAGATCAATGGATGTCAAGGTTTCTTCGAAAGTCAGTCTTTAACAAAGTTGAGGAAACCGTCGGATTGGATGCTCAATTACTCTCACATTGTTGTTGAGCTAAAACAAATATTCGGCTTCAAAAATGATTGATCCAAACATTACACGCTATGAAAAAGGTCAACTATCTTGCTTCTTGGCGGATCTAGATACTGTTCTATATCTGGTGAGTAACTCTTAACAAAGTGTGAAAAAACATTTCATAATTAAGTTTAGATTTTCTAGAGTATTTCCATATTAATTTTTATTATTATTAGATTACGTTTTTCATCTATAACTGGAAGATGACAGTGGATGGTTTCAAACTTAGATTTGACATTTTTTAGTTATTTAAATCATATTTATTTGATCTTTTTTAGAGCTTCTCTACATTATTTATTTCTCTTGGGAGATCAGATCTTCCATATACGTCTTCAAAACTTTGACCCAAAAAACCATTATCCTTTTTCTCTTAAGTGTGTTATGTTTTTTTGGTTGAATTCAAATTGCATATATAGACAGACATGGTTGCGAATGCAATTTTAGCAGCCATGGCAAAACACATAGGAAAGCATGGCTTAAAAGTTTATCAGGTTGCTTCTTCAATGGTAAATCACATAACAATTCAAGAATTTTTAAAAATAATATTTGAACATTTTAAATGTAATCCCTGCATTGATCACAAAGGAAACCCAGTAGAATTGTTGAAGCAATTGACCTATGTTAATACTATGGAGAATTATGGGTAGGCTCTGGACACAACAGTTAGTTCACCAAACAAAGTAAGTTGTAACGATACTGTGTTTCTTACTCGAAATTTTGATGAATATAAGTGGAATTTGAAAAGTTAAAAATATACTCATGTAAATTTTACTTTTACTTTGCATATAATTTCTCCATATAATCTTTGTTCAAGGAGTAGATTCTTTATTTAATCTAGAGAATTATTGATTTACCATAATTATAAAAAAATACATAAAATGAATCATTGCAAAGTGATAGTCATATTGCAGATAGCAGGGTTATCAAGATCATCTACAAAATATATGTTACAGCAATTGAAGCACCTGGAAAAGATCTATGAGCCATATGCATTCTATGAAGGAAGGTGACTTATGTGCTATGGAGATGAAATACAAATTTATTGGTGCTATATTGTTTTAAACATTTTGATTGGTAATCAAGCAATTGTTAGAAAATTATATATTATAGAGCAATGGAACACATAAAATATTGCATAAATATAAACACAAAAAACACATAAAACAAGAGAGACATAGACATACGTGGTTCACCCAGTTTGGGCTATGTCCATGGAGAAACAACTACTCCTTCCTTTTATATTATCCAACAAACTGAAGAGATGCAACCTATAGGAGATTCACTGTAATTCCCTCTTTGCTCTCAATCTCCTCTCAATTCCTCACTCAGAATACAGATATATATAGACACAATACAATTCCCTCATATATAGCAAGGGGTTGCCTTCTAGGGCAAAAAGCCCTAAATTAAACATAACTTCTACCATCAGATCTTTGCCTAATGAATGGCCCAGATTGACTACAAAATTGCAACATTTTACAAGGCAATTTTACATCTATTCTTAGCTTTGGGGGCACTACCCCCGATCCCTCGGCTAGCAAGGGGGCTCCCAAAGGTCGCAGTCGCCCCCCCTGGACCCCCCCCCCTGCAGTGAATATTTGACAGTTAACGTTGCTGCCCCATTATGAACTAGGGTCCAATGCGGCGATACCTTTGAATACAGAAGGTAATTAGGCTCCACAACCAACAACAACATACATTAATAATTTTTTTAATATATTTATGCAAATTCGATACAATTCTGAAAAATTGTTTCAAGAGATCTCTGAAGATGAATGAGACAATTTCAGATTTTATATTAAGATTATCAAGTGGAAAAATTACATCGGAAATATTCATATTCCCTGACTTGGTGAATATATATTAAATGGGTGAATATGTATAAGTGGATCGAAATAGTTGCAATGGCCATGAAGACATCAATTTTCACTTCACTGGGTTCACTATTTTTGGGAGAGTGATGGGGGTTGCTGGAGCTTAAAGTTGTCTAGATATAAATGGAGGTCATGCCAATGTGAACATTGAACTCATTTCTACCAGCAATTATCTCATTAATGATGTGTTTATGTCGCAAGGAGGTAGTTACACATTTACAAATATTATTCCAAGGAAATATAGGCTGGTTGCTTCCCATCATGAATACATAAACTTCATCAATCCTAAAGCAGTATACAAATATCAGGTCATATCAAAACCAATTACATTTTTTTTCAAAAAGGAAAGGCCATGAAATGTTTCTCTCTTTGCCTTCATTTGATATGTAGAATAAGTTTGGAGATTCCTTAAGGATGAGTGTCCAAAGGACATAGTAGCCCTCCATGAAATCAAACGTGAAGAAGTGGAAAGAGAGGGCTTTGTGAGACAATTGTTAAACAGAGGAAGAATATACAAGGTCATACCTAATTTCGATCCTAGCTAGGATGGTGCTAAGCATGAGGTACAATGATTGAGGATTATAGAGTATATTTTCTATAATATTTTCTTTCAAATACATGATTCTCATGTTCTCTTAACAATTGTCCAAAAAGGCTCTCGAAAGATGGAGTTGGGCTTCGGAAATCTGGTAGTATATGACATCTTTTATGTCCCAAGTTATGATATGGATGGCTTATTTGTTTCTCAAGGTAACCCTATTTTAGGCATTCATTTATACCTTTATTTATATGATGTCCATGAGTTGAAGTGCCCTCAGAGAAGCTCCTTGGACAAATCAAGCACTTTGTCATGCAATATCTGATACATATGGGAGATTTTATTTTAATTTTATTCCATGTGGAATATAAAGGTTGATGCCATTCTACAAGGGTGAGAATACAATATTTGATGTTTCACTTCCATCTATAGATGTTCCTGTTGAGCACAATCATGTTAATATATCTCAGCCATTTAAGGTCACAGGTTTCTCAATTGGAGGACTTTTGGTGACTTCTGAAGGAGTCTGTTTTGAAGGTGTTAAGATATTAGTTGATGGACGAGAAAGAGCTACAACAAATGTCGAGGGATATTACAAACTTGATCATGTAACATCAACATGCTACACAATCAAGGTTGAGAAGGATCACTTCGAGTTTAGTAGTTTGGAGAATTTCATGGTTGTGCCAAACATGGCTTCAATCCCAAAGATAAAAGAAACACATTATAATATTTGTGGTTCCCTAAAATTAGTAACAAATGGCTATTATGGCAAGCGTCAAGTTGGCTTGACACATGGGCCAGATAATGTTAATCCTCAACTAAAGAGGAATGATGATATGGGAAACTTCTGCTTCGAGGTTCAACCATGTTAATATCGAATATCCCCACTGACCACAATATCAGAACATGATTCTGGTCTTCAATTTTCATCGTCACATATTGATGTGATAGTAACTAGACCAATGTTTGGCATTGAATTTATAAAGGCCCTTGTTGATATCCGTGGATCGGTGATATGCAAGGAAGGATGTGACTCGTCAGCTTTGTATATCACTTACTTCTCTGTTTGTTGAACTCTAGGTTCATAGAAGCTTAACTCTTTAAGTTTAACAAATGAGAGCAGTGGATTCATATTTGAGAAAGTCCTACCTGGTGCATTGCATCTTGAAGTAAAACATGGATCTTCATCTGATTTTTTAGATTGGGATGATGACTGGTGTTGGGAGAGAAAGGTTATTGATGTCAATGTTGGTGTTTTTTATCATTCAGAGATAGTGTTTATCCAAAAAGGCTATTGGTTGTGTATTATGTCTACTCATCTTGTGACTTCTTACATCGTACATCCAAACAAAGAACCAATGAATTTTTTGATTGAGAAAGGATGGTAGCAAATTTGCTTAGAAGCTTCTCTTGTGCACATGCTTCATTTCTTGAACTCGTGCATTTTCTTTGGAATGTATTCATTATAATTCAATGTATTGAACCATAATCCTATATATTTGACTGGTGAAAATATCTACTAAGTGGTGAAATACATGTTGATTCAAGTTCTTATCCCAAAGAAAATGAGTTGTCTCGAAGCATTATTGTAAACATATGGAAAAAGGACGGTGCATTTATAGATATGATCAATAATGTCAAACTTGTTTCAAGTGCTAATGGACCAAGCAACATTGTTGTATATAAGTACACTCACTAGGCCAATCTTGAAGATGAAATAGTCTTTGTTCTTAGAGATAAAAGGGATGCTAGTGAGAAAAATAGTTTTGAAAAGGTATTGTTTTATCCAAGAAGTCGACACATTGCTATTAAAACTGATGGATTCCAACCTGATATTCCTTCTTTTATGGGGTGCCTAGGAAAGTACATTCAGGGTTAGTGTTGGCAGCAATCCCAGGTGTTGACATTAAAATAATTGCTCAAAATGATAGTAGCAATGGTCTTCTGAAAAAGGGTGACTTGTTTCTTCAAGCTTCAACAGGATCAAATGGTCTATTTTTGGCTGGTCCTTTGTATGATGATATTGAGTACTATGTTGAAGTTTCCAAGGGATATCATTTAAAAGCACTTGCATAGGACCCATTTTTAAGCTTAGTTGTATGCTCATCCAACTTTTTCAGATGCCCCACTTGACTAGCTAAACCATAAAGAATAATTGATCGCCAGTATTCAACCTTCTGTGCACTCCCTGTGTTTGTTGTCCTCAACAAAGGAATCACTGAATTTGTGTCAAACAACTGCTAGATATGGACAAAACCTCTTCAACTACATTGCTTCAAACTACAACCATGTAAATCTAGATTTTACTATTACTTTAAACGCTTTACAATGAAACCAGTGTAAATGCAGGTTGTATGTGGATAAAATATAAACCACTACAAATGCAGGTTGTCTTGTATGTGTATGCAGGGGAATACATGATAAAATATTCGAGAGTGAGTGGGATACTATTTCAAGAGATTTCATGCTCTATCTTGAGACTCAATATGCAATGTGGAAGTAGTTTGATGATGCAGGAGCATTCACCCAAGAGCAAATCATTGTAATTAGTAGACATGGGGGTCATGTGTTTTAGGGAAATTAGTTTCCTAAGTCTCAAGTCAATGTAATATTTAAGAGTTTAAGTGATTCAATTAGATAATGGGAGAATATGTAAATTCTCTCAAAATAAATAAATGAGAACATGAGTGGTGAATAAATGACAAGAGTCCAAAGTCAATCAGAACTCTTAGACAGTTGCATGATTCTAGGAGTGCGAGAGAGTTTTTAGGCATTAAATGGAGAATAGACGTGGACCATTGAGCAAAACAGGGGATAATTCTGTTATAAACAGAGCTTAATTGATGGAGGGGATAAGTCTGTAGAAGACCTTATCTGCCACATTTGTATGCATATAGCGAGCTTTAGGGATTTTGTTAGAGGATTTATCGGATCCTTTCGTGATCCGATCCAATATTTCTTATATATGTGTGTGATGAACCTGTGCATTCAGAGAGGAGGAAGAGGCTGCAACATTGAAGAACTGGCCTGTGGGAGACCGAGGAGTCTCGAATGTAATCTTTTCTTTTACATTAATATATATTCAGATTTTATTCTTGACTATGTCAGAGAGTGTGAATCATGTGTTTTGTGATTAATTATGGTGGAACTTGTAGGTTCTGTTACAGTAGATTGCAGGAAAAGTTCTGAAGAACACACGGAGGAGAAAAATGATTCAGAGGAATCATATAGGGATCATTGGATTTAAGTGAAAGACAGAGTTTGCTTTGGAGAGGAGTTGTGAAGCAAGAATTCTCTAAGGAGTCTAGCTTAGAGAAAGTTGAACAGTGGAAGCAGAAGGCAGAGTTTGAAGGACGTGTAGAGAAGAAGAGCGATTCAGAGAAATCCTATTGATCCTCTTGAAAGATCAAGAGTTGTTTTGAAGAAGAAGTGCATGCAAAGTGAATCTCAGAAGGAAGAGTTGCAGCGAAATAGCAAAGGAGGAAGAACCTCTGAAGAACCCAAAAGAGCTGCAGAAACCATTGAAAATGGTGTAAATTCTAATTAAAGGGATGAGCAGAGAAGTAAAGAATTGATGCTCAGCAGCCGTTGGATCTTCAAAGATCAACAACCACAATTGAAAGTCACAATAAAATTTCGAAGGTGTTACGGGATGGCAATAACTGAAATAGAGAACTCCGACAAGCGATGTGGTGATATTGCCAATAGACCGATCAACAATTGCACAGTTGGAGGTTCGTAGTGGAAGAAGTTAAGCATGGGTGAAGAAGCGATAATCGATAGCGATTATCGAAATATCGGAGCTCAGACCCATCGGAACTCGGCGTAGCAAAAGCGTGGAGTAAGTAGAGACTGGACCCAACGATAATCATAGTCGCGGGTCTATAGTATTTGAAGTCTGTGTATGCTGTTCAGAGGGAAATTTCCTTTGTATTCGTGTGTATTATCGTGTGTGATAGTTGATATGGTTCCGAGGGTTCTATGGAAAAATCAATAATAATGTTGTCAATAGCAATTGTGTAGTCACATGTCAGAGGAAAAGGGGTGATACGGCACATGAGTGGTAAGACCGTGGAACTTGCGATGCCCGAATGTGATAAAGGGAAAAGATAGCCTTGGAATTTGTGCAGGAGACGTATAAAGGAAGAAAAGGTGGGTTTGTGTATGTGTTTCCTTTGGAAAAGGAAAAGGTGTTATATATATACGGTCGAGGATTTAACCAAAGGCATAACCTATGGTTCATGGGTTTTAAAGTCTCGATAAGGAAGAACTAATAGAAAGCTTTAATAAAAAAGGAGTTTAACGCTGTGAAGGATTTAAAGTCCAATAGGAGGTTTTGGCGGGGTGACTGAAGTTTCGATAAAGGGAACTTATAAAGGGGTCATAACCATTAAATGGTTGAAGATTTTACTCCATTGCAGAGTTAAATACCTGGGAAATTGTGGATGCATTGTTAAATGCATACTGTGGGTATATGTTGGGTAACCCTAGCATTATTTTGCTAAGTATGGTTATATGTTGGGGGATCCATGCATCATTAGTTGTATCAGAGCAAAAGTTTATATCAGAGCAGAATTGAAATCATAGCAAGTTGAAATCAGAGCGAGGAAAACATTTCAACAAAACGGAGTTTGCACACAGGAAAAGGTAATGTGCTGAATGATAAATAATACAGTGGGAGATTGTAGCAATTCCAATAGAGGCTCGGAGTAGGCAGCAATAGAGGATTCCTTGAAGGAAGGAGAAAGCAAGATTGCTTAATGCAAGTTCTGAAGGAAAGAGGACTTGAGGGACAAAATAGAGGACAATCCATTAAAAGTGCAGAAGAATGGCTGAAACAAGATCATGCTAAGATCTTGAAGGCAAGGTAATATGTTCTGTTTCCAATTGAAAATGTGTGTTTGTACCAATGCACAGGTGACAACAAGAGAAGCTGTGAGAGGGAAACTAGATGTGTTCTTGAAGGTAGAGTAAGGAGAATACTATGAAGAAGAAGTGGCAATGAACCTGAAGAATCCAACAAGAGATTGGATAGAGAGGACAACTGAAGTGTTCTCAAGAGTAAGTGAGAGATTGTAGAAGCCTAGAAGGAGCAAAGGTGTTGCTCAAGAGGAGGTTCCAGATAGAGGACCGTGCTTACCAAAAGACTGAGTGAGGAGAGCTTGGTGAGGTAATATTACAGTGGGGAGGACTAGCTGTTGCAAAGGCTTGTTGCAAAGGAGGTCATGAAGAAAGATGAGAAGAAGATGACTACTGAGAGTCATAGCAGAGGTTCAGAGAGAAGCCACAACAGAAGATATGAGAAGAAGGATTCCAAGGAAAATGGCAAGAAGATGAGTCAAGAATAAATTGACAAAGAGGTTGCTGAATTGAAAGAACAACTCAATGCATTAAGGAGAATGTTTGAGGAAAGCCAGAGACTAGGTTGGGTCTTGAGGAAGAAGCCAGTGGAATGTCATGAGACGTAGAGAAGGCTATAGCAAAAGCAAGTGAAATGGCTAAAGGAAAAACTGAAGGAAGTTGAGTTAGGAATGGAAGAATCCATTTTTGAACCAGAACAAGGAGAATTTCTGGGAGAAAGTGAAGATGAATACTTGAAGATTGAAACTTCAAGTGAGGCCAAAGGGTCACATGAGTTTAAAACTAACAATTTGTGTATGATTGCAGGTGAAACAGGTGAAGGACAATTTGCTGATATTGTCATAAAGGAGGAAGAAGATAAGCAGAAACTAATTTCTATCTTGAAAGAAGATGAGATAGATAGATATCATATACAGTTGGGGAAAGATATCAAGCAACAAAGTGAAGAGCTTGAAGAGATTGAAGAGGAGACCATCGAAGAATTTCTAAATCATAAGAAGGATTTAGAACAACAAGAAGATATGATGGTTGAACCATCCAGTGGAACCACATGGTCTTATGTTTCTAAGGCTGATAGTTTGTTTGTGGATGCAGAAAAAATGCTGGAGAATATTAGTGCAGATGGTGAGACAAGGATAGCTCTTGGAGAAGGTAAACAGCAAGAGACTGAAGGTAAACTTGAAGAAGAGACTATGTTAACTGAAAACATAGTAAAGGAAAACTTGAAGAAGAGACTATGTTAACTGAAAACATAGTAAAGGAAAACTTGAAGAAGAGACTATGCTAACTGAAAACATAGTAAAGGGTCATCAATTCACTATGATGATAGGCACAGTGGAAGTAGCCATGGAAGCTGTTGAGACAGTCAAGGAAAAAGAAGTACATCTACTGAAATATTTTAAGAAGGAAGAAGTCTATGCAAAAGACTTACCAAAGGGAGAAAGAACACTAACAAAGGGGTGTTTTACAGAGGATGGACAGTCTTTTAAAGATGTCAAAAGTCTGGAGGAGTACCTTGTAGAAGATGAATACTCTGAAGAGGAAAATGAGAAAGAATGTGTATTAGAAAATGAGGAGTACTCTAGGAGAACAAAGTATGATAGAGAAGACCTGTTGAACAAGCGAAGTAGTGATTGGTTGTAGCAGAAAGACCTTGAGATTACAAGGGTTAGAGGAAGACAATGTTTTAACACTATAACACAACATGTGAAGGATGAAGCTGGAAGAAGAGAGAATTGTGATGAAATGCTTGCTAAGTGTGAAGAAGAGATTAAACTGCTGGAGAAACTGATGAGAGAACTTGACGATAGAACAGAAGCTGCAGTTATAGTTTCTGAAGATCGAGTTGTGTCTCAAGTAGCCATGGAGACAGGAAGGTGTAATAATTTGTTTGTAGGTTCATTAAACAACATGAATGAGTATGATTATGTGATCAAAGAAATTGAGCAGAGATTGTTTGAAGACGATATGGAGGTTCATAAAGAAAAAGAGGGTAAGGATGAAAGGGAGGCAATAGGAATCAAACAATTTCAAAGTGAAGATGACCAACAATAGGTTAAGAGAGGAGAAGTTCACTATTGTGAACCCAAGTAGGAAGACATCATTAGAATAGATGGTGTGGAAGAGGGACTAATTGACAGTCTCACGAATTCTATTGAGAATTTGAATCAGCATACTGATGTGCTGACAGAGGAGGATGAAATAGAGCAACAAGCTGAAATGTTGCCAAAGAAAGAAGGGGCACCAAGGCCTCATGTTTTATACTTAACAATTGGTTTGTGAATGTGGGTTATGTTGCAGATGATGAAAAATATTTGAAGAAGAACATAAGGTGCAGAAGATAGAGGAAAGCAACAATAATCTGAAGATCAGAGAAAAGAAAGATATGTACCCGTCCAAAGATGTGTTGGACATAGAGATTGAAGAGTTATGGCAGATGATGATAAAGAAGCTCAGGTGGAGGAAGCTGATGATAGAAGGAGTGATCAATCAAAATGTGAAGCTAATTGAGAAGAAAAGAAAAGAAAGAAGAATGAACCAAAAGACAGTAAACATACAGTAGTAGCAAAGGTACAAGGCATTTCGGCAGTTACAGAACAAAGTGTGGGATCCAGGAAGACCAAGACCAGAAGATACATGATCAGGAGATCATGAATACTTTCTACTTTGGGAGTTTGATGTAGGAGCATTCACCCAAGAGAAAATCATTGTAATTAGTAGACATAGGGGTCATGTGTTTTAGGGAAATTAGTTTCCTAAGTCTCAAGTCAATGTAACATTTAGGCTTTTAAGTGATTCAATTAGATAATGGGAGAATATGTAAATGCTCTCAAAACAAATAAATGAGAACGTGAGTGGTGAATAAATGACAAGAGTCCAAAGTCAATCAGAACTCTTAGACAGTTGCATGATTCTAGGAGCAAGAGAGAGTTTTTAGGCATTAAATGGAGAATAGACATGGACCATTGAGCAAAACAAGTGATAATTCTATTATAAACAGAGCTTAATTGATGGAGTTGATAAGTCTCTAGAAGACCTTATCTACCACATATGTATGCATATAGAAATCTTTAGGGCTTTTGATAGAGGATTGATCGGATCCTTCCATGATCCGATCCAATATTTCTTATATATGTGTGTGATGAACCTGTGCATTCAGAGAGGAGGAAGAGGCTGCAACATTGAAGAACTGGCCTATGCGAGACTGAGGAGTCTTGAATGTAATATTTTCTTTTACATTAATATATATTTAGAGTTTATTCCTGACTATGTCAGAGAGTGTGAATTGCGTGTTTTGTGATTAATTATGGTGGAACTTGTAGGTTCTGTTACGGTAGATTGCAGGTAAAGTTCTGAAGAACACGAAGAGGAGCAAAATGATTCAGAGGAATCATATAAGGATCATTGAAGTGAAAGATAGAGCTTGCTTTGGAGAGGAGTTGCGAAGCAAGAATTCGCTAAGGAGTCCAGCTCAGAGAAAATTGAACAGTGGAAGTAGAAGGTAGAGTTTGAAGGACGCGCAGAGAAGAAGAGTGATTCAGAGAAATCGTATTGATCCTCTTGAAAGATCAAGAGTTGTTTTGAAGAAGAAGTGCATGCAAAGTGAAGCTCAAAAGGAAGAGTCATAGTGAAATAGCAAAGGAGGAAGAACCTCTAAAGAACCCAAAAGAGCTGCAGAAACCATTGAAAATGGCATAAATTCTAAGTAAAGGGACGAGCAGAGAAGTAAATAATTGATGCTTAGAAGCCATTGGATCTTCAAAGATCAACAGCCATGATTGAAAGTCATAATCACATTTTGGAGTTGTCAAGGGACGGTGATAAGCGAAATAGCAAACTCCAACGAGAAATGTTGCGATATCACCAATAGACCAATCGACAATCGCGCAATCGAAGGTTCGCAGTGGAAGAAGTTAGGCATGGGTGAAGAAGCGATAAACGATAGTGATTATAGGAATATCGGAGCTCAAACCCATTGGAGCTCGGCATAGCAGAAGCATGGAGTAAGTAGAGACTGGACCCGATGATAATCCTAGTCACGGGTCTATAGTATTTGAAGTCCGTGTATGTTGTTTGGAGGGAAATTTCCTTTGTATTCCTGTGTATTATCGTGCATGATAGTTGATATGGTTCTGAGGGTTCTGTGGAAAAAGCACTAAAAATGTTTCTGATAGTGATTGTGTAGTCGCATGTCAGAGGAAAAGGGATGATATGGCACACGAGTGGTAAGATCGTGGAACTTGCAATGCCTGAATGCAATAAAGGGAAAATATAGCCTTGGAATCTGTGAAGGAGCCGTATAAAGGCGGAAAAGGTGGGTTTGTGTATGTGTTTCCTTTGGAAAAGGAAATGGTGTTATATATATACGGTCGAGGAGTTAACCAAAGGCATAACCTATGGTTCATGGGTTTTGAAGTCCCAATAAGGAAGAACTAATAGAAAGCTTTAATAAAAAGGAGTTTAACATTGTGAAGGATTTAAAGTCCGATAGGAGGTTTTGGCGGGGTGATTGAAGTTCCGATAAAGGGAACTTATAAAGGGGTCATAACCATTAATGGTTGACGATTTGACTCCATTACATAGTTAAATACCTGGGCAGTTGTGGATGCATTGTTAAATGCATACTATGGGTATATGCTAGGTAACCCTGGCATCATTTTTCTAAGTATGGTTATATGCTGGGGGATCCCTACATCATTTGACCATACTGGAAATGGACTCATATCCCAATAATTCATACAATTTCTTTGTGGAAATATTGATTGAGATGATGGGGACCTTTAAATCATTAAAGGCGCTGGTCATATGCGTTGTTCCTTTGCATAAAGAAATATGTCTTCTCAATTTGTTCTTCGAGAGGCTTCCTAATCTCCAATGTTTGTTAATGGGTGACAACTTTATCTTGGTAAAAACAAAATTTCTACTTTCCTTTTACATGTGCAACAAACAACATGTTTCAATGTTTAAGAATGTTTGCATTTGCTACTTAGTTGTCAGGTATAGCATAAAAAAAATATACAAAGCATATATTGATGTAGCTTAGGTTGACTATTATGTTTTGGTTCATTATTATGTCCTATTTGCAGATTCAGTATATCCAATAGATATGAAAAAAAACTGAGTAACGACTTTGTTTCATATCTATTCCTTAATGAAAATCTACACTACCTAAATTAAAAAATTTAACCTGCTATAATATGTGAAAATACCATAAAATTCTTCCATGGTTTTTTTCCATGATGTTCATAATGAATATTTATGTATTTTACCTCGTAAATGAGTGCATAGTTGGCTTATTCTCATTTTGAAATGCAATGCATGATCTTTCAAAATCTCCCATACCTCGACATCTTAGATCCCCACTCTCTCATCTCCATATATACAGGTTTATGTAGACATAACCGAATTTCATGATAGGGAAATCAGTGTATTGGGTTTCTTTCTTCAGAGCACCCCTGCTCTAGAGATGATAGAACTTCGTTTAATTGATGACTTGAATTATGATGATCCATGATATGTAAATTTTTTGGAGGAAGTGATGCATTTGAACAAAGTTTCAAAGAAAGCAAGAATATTGGTATGAGAATCTTCTTTTTAAATACACGCTTCAAAATATTTAAACCGTTGACCAGTAAAAAGGATTTCGGGCTTCATTTTCTTTTATTTTTTTCTTCACAGAAGGGTGTGACCAATGCAGGTTTTATGTGGATACGAGGATGAATTCCATTGTGGATATGAGGATGTGAACACTAGTGGAATGACCTACTTAATCTTGGGCAACATCAAGTATGGAAGCAGATGGAAGCCTCATGGAGTGGGTGTGCGACATTGTGCCCCATTTTCATTTTGTTTATCATTCATTGTATGCACTGGTTCTAATTGTCAGTTTTAATTATTTATCTTTTTGTCATTTATATCATTAACATTCCATGTTTTCCAGGCAAGGTAACATCTTCAATTTCTTTAGATGAGAAACCTGTAGGATTAGGATGTTCCCAATGAGTTTTGAACATTTGTCCAATATGTCTTGTCGATTTTGGATTTTCATTGCCGGTTATTGCATTAATTGTTATCAGATTTGACATTTCATTGACAACGAAATTCCATGCTTTTATAAATTATTTGTATGTTAATTTTTAAAAGTACTTAAGAAATGTGTCTTCAGTAGCCACACTTCAAACAATGGATTTCACACTACTAAGTTTAAGTTTTGGGTTATGTATTTGGCTAAAATTTCCAAAGATTTTTGTCGTATCTCAGGTGTCAAGTTTGGGTTATTTATTTGGTCAAAATTCCCCAACATTTATATCATATCTCAGCCTTTTGAAATTCATGCATTCATGCCATTCGAATGTAACACATCACGACAAAGATGAGCCCTATTAAGCTCACCAAATCTGTTACTATGCTTCATGAATCATAATTCAAATGGACTCTAAATTTGGTTCGTTTCCTTGACTAAACAATATTAAGAAAAATCATCTCATTCAAACTCAATGGCAAGTCATACTCAAAATTTTGACATGTGAATAACATTGGCTCAGCAGCAAGTTTGACACCCAAGTCCTTGCAAGTCAGACAAGACTGTTCATTTTCAAAAAAATTGATCATATCCTTAAATTGTTAGCTCTTGGACTCCTTCATTAAAGAAAATATCATTTTATGATCTTGATAATTGGTCTATCAAAACTTGGATGGGGAGAAATATGAGTTAAGGAGTAGAGAAAGAAATTTTCCTTGACATTGCCTAGAATATTTTGAACTTTTGGGGGCACGTCACATGACACTACCATCACGACACCAACATTTTTTAGTAAAGTTCCACTGCAAGAGGCATCCACTGATTCACATTCCACAACCTGTGACAATAAAGATGATTCTTCGTGAACATTTTTCCTAGATTATGATAATGATATACAGTCCTTGTCATCATAAAGTATGAATTTTCTTTCTTCACCCGTGCTCCACCTTCCCCCTCCCATTTGTATATAAGCATAAGTTTCTCTTGCATGCTTCCCTCTAATTGCAAAGCTATACCCATACTTGAAATCCTCATCCTGATCTTGGTTCTTATGCTTCTCTTCTTCTTCTAAGCTAAGAAATCAGAAAAACATTACCTCCCTACCACCACAAATAGATAAACCATTTTTCCTATAATATATTTCAAGTTCCACAAGAGGAATACTAAACAATTCTCGAGCTATTGCTCCCTCTCCAATCACCATAGCAACATCTTGATTTGGACTAGATCCATCTTTTATGCAATAAGTTTGGATTCAGAATTATCAAGGTCCTTCAATGGTGGGGCATCTCCACATATTGAATGAAAGCGAGGGACACCTAAATTTCCAAACCGAAGAAAGGTATCTCTCCATCCATTCACATAAGCATATTAAAGGAGAAACCAGTCTAACCAAACCTAGAGAACTTGCATTACTCTCTCCTACAAGGATGCCATAATATAAATGTAAAAAAATTCACAAAAATATCCACACAGTCATTACACTAATTATGATATATTTTTTTTACGAGTAAAAATTACCAGCCTCCTTACTAATTCGTGACCAATAACAGGCTTTATCTTAATACATGATCTATTTTCATCATTACCATCCTCAACATGTTCTATTATTTAGAGTGAGATTTCATGAATTGGCAGGTGTATTTTTCGACATTTATGTTTTTATATCCCACACAATTGAAATCCTGCTACATTTGGCCTCCTTTACTTCCCTAAGCTACATGTGTTAAAGAGGGTACAAAACACTAATGATATGTTCTTTTGCCATAAGTTATTCTCATTTTTTGGATGAATTCTATGTAAATTTTATTCATGCCAATTATGTGGCAGGAAATAATGTTCCATTATTCTTTTTATCATCTCTTGATTATGAGTTAGCATGCTTCTATTGTACTAGTTCATTACAACTATGTCATGTAAAGATCAAGTTGAGTGGGTTTTACATTTGATTTCCACTGAAGTAAACAACTGAATATATAAGTTTTCTTTTAGGTTGAATGATGGGACAACACACTTTGATTTCCACTAGTACTCTCTTTTTCATATACCATCACAAGTGCGCAAATACAAACTCACTTTTCTTTTTACGTGGATAAGAAAATGATGACAACTTTGTATTTTGTAGTAACAAGGATAACTATGTATTGGAGCTAGATCTTCAACCCTTCAATTCATCCTTTCCTTACCCAACATGACCATCTCCTATTGGTAACAAAGTTCAATTTCTGAACCAACATTTGTCTTCAATACTATTTCATGATAAAGAAAGAACACAACCATTGTTGGATTTCCCTCGAGCACACAAATACCAAATCCATGTCATTTTTCTTTCCTTGGTTAATATATTGCATCATTTTGTTTGATAGTTAATTCATTATTATTGTATGCCATTAAATCTCTATCAAATAGTAGATAAGGATGACCTAGCTGTTTTAGAGATATATAATGAATTAATTAAAAAGTCACAGGGTTATTTCGATTCTTATCTTTCTATTTCACTTCTTTAGAGAAAACTATATATTCAAATACCAACTCAACTCAAACCAAACTAAAATAGAGAATCCTAGTTATGAAGATGTTTCTCTCTCCATACCTTATAATGATATTATTTTTTTGAATTATCCTTGAAGTTCACGGATAATAACCTAGATTTATATATATTTTTTTAGCACCAAATTGAAATCATGGTAAAAATACAAATAACCCATTAAATATGACCTAAAGATGATTCAAAGAATATCACCTTTAGTTTAAGCACGTGGCAGAGTAATTTCTTAGGTGTGAAGTTTTATTAGAGGCATTGTTTGTTTATTTGTTTTGGTTAGAAAATGGTTTTCTCTTGCTTTTATGTGACTTTCAATTTATCATATCTAGCATGTTGAGAAATGGGAAAGAATAATGTGTGACATTTATCTTGTAGAAATTGATGTTGAATGAAAGGATAAAGAGTTTAACCAAGCTACAATCCGCTTTGCTAAAGGTAGAGGGACATCTTAAAAAGTTACCTAAGAATACACCATATACATAGTTTGAACATAAGTAATATATGGCTTTTTCGTTTGTAGATATGTTTTTTTTTCTATCCAAGATATCACATCAAGACAAATATTGATATTGTAGAAATTGTTAGAGGACCTCATTGAGGTCAATTTTTCTAATTTTCTACTTGATTGATACATTCTCATGATAGGAAGGCTTTAAATATGAATTAATATGTTACCAAAACAAATTATATTCAAAGTTTATACATATAAAAGATAAAAACAAATGTCAATTCCTTCATTTGATTGTTACTTGACTCTAGTGTGGGTAGGTTACATGAAATGTGATTGGAAAAAGGATGGGGAGACAATATAGAGATCATGTCTTAGATATGATTCATTTTTTGTTGGAAATCCTTCAGGCACTTCAGCCATCGACTTTGGAAATGTTTCAAGTAAGTATTCCTATAGTTTTTAATGTTGTGATTCTTTCACCTCATGGTTATTTTGGGCAAGCAAATGTTTTAGGAATGCGTGATAAGATATCGATGGATAGAAAAACAATTTTTTTTATAATTGCAATTTCCATTCCATGATATCCTCTCAATATTGTTTGATTGTATTTTGAACGTTTATTTCGATTTTTCTTTGTATTTTAACTATGAAATTGAAAGTACTTGGTATTATGTCTATTTAAACAACAACTAGAGCTTGAAGATGAAATTAATATTACACGATATTGATTGAAATCCTTTTAACTGTTTTGTATTGAAAGATTTTCAGGATTATTAGAAAAATTTACTTTCATGTTGTTATTTGAGAACATATTGTTTATATACTTGACCAATTTCATGCATTAGACAAAAAATTATTGTTGCGAATAAAATGACAAGGATTATGCATCACACCTCAGATTATTTGTTTTAATAAGTTATTTACAACTTGAGCTTTTTAGCATGTAACTTAGTTGGCATGATTGTGCCAAAGCTTTCCCTGAAATTTGAATACTAAGTTACTAAGGTGTTATTTTCTATGGTGACTTTAATTTTTTTATATAGGTCATCTGGCCACATAGTAGCCACTATTGCTCAGCTGAAGAAAACTTGTTTGAGTTTCTTGATCTTATGGGAAAGAATGGCTTTAACATTGTCAATGTTGAGGTATATGTAATATAAATCCTTTCTAGTCTAGTTTCATTTGTATTTTACTGTTCATCATCTTTCATGTCTTACACTCTCCATTCTAGGTACTTTTGTTTTCAGAAAAGGAACTCAGTATTGATGGTAAGTAGAAATATTTGAAGGAAGAGGAGAACACTAACACTGAAGTGACAAATGCAAAAAGAGAGAGAAGAGAACCAGTCTAGTGGTACCCTTAAAGCCAATATCCCACATAAGATATACACATAGAGACTGATGTTCAAGTCTTCATAGTTGGTAAATTCACCTGCAATGACTTGACAACATAATGATAATGTTTTACAGTGATGAAACAACATTTCATGTGTAAATTGTAGTCCAACCAATGTTTTTTTTTCTAAGTAAAAGTAATCTATTAATATGTACAAAAGGATACAAAGAGGACAAGGCCTCGACCAAGGTATCGTAAAGTATCAACAAAATCTGGACTGCCCCAACATTGGGGAAACCAGTCTAGTGAGAACAGAAACCTCAAAAATGGTATCACTTCTCAAGTCC
Source organism: Pinus taeda (assembly GCA_000404065.3). Lineage (NCBI taxonomy): Eukaryota > Viridiplantae > Streptophyta > Pinopsida > Pinales > Pinaceae > Pinus > Pinus taeda. Next base: position 137,215 of record APFE030297614.1, read on the forward strand.
AGACCCCATAGCCGACCTAGAACTATCACCAGGCAGCCCCTGCCTATTCTCTATCCCTTGGTTTCTACCCCTTTGGTTTCCGCCAATGCGATATTGCGATGTGATCTGATCTGATCGCATATCGTTGTATGTCAAGGCCTTGCCCTTTGGTCTCCCCATGCTGCGATCTGTCGTCGAGTCCACATCATCGCATTGCACATATGAAGGTGTAAAGGCTCCACCCCTTGGTTTTCGCCAATGCGATATTGTGATGTAATCTGATCACAATCGCATATCGCTATATGTTAAGGCCTTACCCTTTGGTCTCCCCATTTTGTGATCCACCAATATTGTGATGCGATCTGATCGCAATCGCATATTGCTGTTAATTACTACCTGCATCTGGGGGTTGAGCTTCCTTGTGCACTAGGTCAGTGCAGATTTGTAGTTGATTGTGATCATCAATGATGTTAAGTGGGCCGTAATGTAGGATTTGGTCCTGATCAACTCCAATGTTTGCTAGGAGATCAGCAATTTTTCTACTGTCCCTTTTAACATGCATAAAAGTTATTGCTCTCCTATTTCTTATCTATGTCTCTAAAGTTTCAAGCCTTGCCAATAATCTCCAGCTGTGGGCAACTTGCGAAGCCGCATTTCCTTGTTGGATTAGTGTGGCCATGTTGAGAAGGATTTGAGTGTCTCCTTCTATAAGTATGGGATAAAAATTGTGTTGATCAGCTAACTGCATAACTTTCCATAGTCCTTCTAGTTCCGCCAAGTTGTTCATGTCCCATCCTATGGATCCAAAGTACAGTAGTAGGGGTTGGCCCTCATGATTCCTGAATATTCCTCTGAATCCTACTTTTCCTGGGTTGCCCTTAGAAGCACCATCAAAATTAAGCTTGATCACTTTCTTTTGGGGGTGAATCCAATGCGAGGGCAACCTGGTTCCATTACGAGGTCTATTGGAGTTCAATTGAGCTTGTGGGAGCTGTATATTCCAATTATCCCATATGCTTAGTTCTTGTGGCTGTGTCGGAAAGTCCTCAGTCATCCATTGATGTAAAGCCAGAGTTTCTTTGATATTCTGACGTAGGTTATTCCATATGATTTCTGTGGAGGTTTCTTGATTTTTGAAAATTCGTTTATTTCTTTCATTCCATATTGTCCAAAATAGGAGACCTGGCAAGATGGTCCACAACTTGTTGAGAATTTTGCTATTGTATGTCTCTGGAGTCCAATTGGTAATGGTGCTTCTAATATCCCCAAGAAGTTTGTAGGGTCTCTGGCATCTGAAAGTGAGCTTTTCCCAGAGCGGGTTGGCCATGTGGCAGGAATCCATGAGGGGTTGAATGGTTTCTTCATTATTATGACAATTGGGGCAGTAAGAAGGACCATGAAATCCTCATTTGATTAAGTTGTCCCATGTGAGAATTCTCCCATGATACAACAACCAGATGAAGGTGGAGACTTTGGGCCAGATCCCAATTGTCCATATACGATTCCAGGTAGGGTCAATTGGGTCCTGAGAGTGAGACATTATCTTGTAAGGTTCTTTGTTAGTGTATGCTCCTCTCGGTGTGTAACCCCATCTTAGAACATCGCTACCTATATTAACTTTAATTTTCCTGTTGGTAAGCTCTTTGTGTATCTCCATGCTGTAAGCTTTCGCTTCTTGATGTACTATTTGTTCCACCGGTTTCCATTGCCTGAATCCCTGTGTATTGCTAGGATTCCAGTAATGTGCTACAATTTTCTCCTGATTAGTGTCATTTCTATTATGATTTGTGCCTAGTATGAGTATTTCAATTTTGGGTCATTGTTGCCAGGAATCTGTCCAAAAACGTGTTTTTCTCCCACCCCTTATCTCCCAAAAGATATGCTGATGGATGATGTCTTTGTGTTGCTTGGCTACGTTCCAAATTAAAGATCCTTTGGGCATGGTAGTTATCCTTATTAGTTCTTGTTGAGGTCAGTTGTTGGCATACTTTGTTGTCCATAATTGCGCCCATGGCTTCTGTGGACCAGAGACCCATTGCCACCATATTCTGGCTCCCATCAAGATGTTGTTGTGTTGTGGATCGCACAAGTCGAGACCCCCCTACTTTTTAGGCTTGCAAACCTTTTCCCATTTGACCAAGGCCCATTTTCTGTTTTGTCCTGTAGAACCCCATAAGAATTTGCATTGCAAATTACTAATTCTCTTTAGTACCCATTTCGGAGCAGCAAGTACAGAGAACAAATAGAGGGGCATGGATTGTAGAACTGCTTTAATCAAGACTAATCTGCTTGCCATGTTGAGTGTCCTATGAGTCCAAGACTAGAGCCGACTATCCATTTTCTCCAAGAGTTGATGCCAGGAAACATGCTTTAAGGCGGAATCGATGAGTGGTGCTCCTAAATACTGAGAAGGAAGCTTAGCTTGAGGGAAGCCTATGATTCGAGCAATGATTCTTTGGGTGGTGATAGGGGTATTGAAGAAAAAAATTTGATATTTGGTGGTATTGATGGTTGTGCCGGAAGCAGCTGAGAATGTGTCTAGAAGTACTTTGAAGGTTCTGGCTTCATTAACAGAGGGGTGACCAAAGATCATATTGTCATCAACGAATTGCTGATGTGTAATAGCGGTGGAGCCATGGACAGAGAGACCTCTAAGATCATGAGAATGAGCAGAGTGCTTTATGAGATGGCCAAGACCCTCAGCCATAATAATGAAAATAAATGGGGACAGAGGGTCCCCTTGACGAATTCCCCTTGACGGGTGATACGTTTTATAGGGGATACCATTAACAAGGGCAGACCATAGTGGAGAGGAAACAAGGGTCATTATCCACCTTACCCAGGTCGGGTTGAATCCGAAGGCTGTTAGAACACTCTTTATGTAGTCTAGCTGAGCTTATCAAAGGCTTTGGAAAGGTCGATTTTCAGCAACATTCCGGCCTATTTTCTTTTTTTGAGAGAGTGGATGGTTTCATAAGTGAGAATAATGCCATCCAGAATTTGGCAACCTTCGACATACCCAGATTGCTCTGGGGAGATGAGAAGAGGGAGGAGCGATTTGAGGCGATTGGCTATGACATTCAAGATAATATTATAGATAACATTGCAAAGGGCAATAGGCCTGAACTTCTCCGGAGTGCTTGGTTGAGAAACTTTAGGAATAAGGGCGATGAAGGTTGTATTCTGCGAAGGGAGTAACCAGTGCATGACTCTAGAATCTTCTACCACATTCCAGACATCTGCTTTGATTAAATCCCAAAAGTGGTGGTAAAAGTTGGACGTGAAGCCATCAGGACCCAGTGCTTTCCTAGCTTTCAGTTGTTTTGAAGCTTCTTCGACCTCCAAGATGGTGACTGGTCTTAACAGAAGTTGATTATGCTCCTCCGTGATGATTTTAGGTATATGCTTGAGTATTTCATTGATTGCTTGCTTTCTATTTGTGTGCTACTCTTGATGAACAGTTTTGAAGTGATTTGTGAGCTCTTCCTCTATATCTTCCTGTTTCTCCATTTTGTTACCCTGTGAATTTTGAATGTGAGAGATTGTGTTATTCATTCTTCTTTGTATGGTTGTATGGTGAAAAAACTTGGTATTCTGTTCCCATTCCTTCAACCATCTGATTCTGGACTTTTGTCTCCATAACATTCCCTCTTGTCTACCTCTTTCATATAGTTGTGTTATCAATATTTGTTCTTGTCTAGCATACTCCTCTGTTCTGCCCTCTAGGATGATCTTTTGTTGTAGCTTTGCCATGCTCTGCTCAAGCACTTTCTTCTCCTGAAAAATGTTGCCAAAGATTGTATAGTTCCAGATTTTGATTTGTTTTTTAATATGCTTCAATATTTGTTGGAATTGGTACATGAGAGAGCCTCCATTCGGTATGAAACTTTCCCACGCTGTTTTGACTACTGTATTAAACTCAAGGTGGGTGAGCCAAAAAGCTTCAAACTTGAAGGGTTTTCTGTTTGAGTTTCCTGGATTTTTCCATTGCATAGAGATGGGCCAATGATCCAATCCAACTAGGGGTAGGATTGAAGCACATATATCACCACCAAGATGGATGAAGTTGTCTGAGATTAGAAATCTATCCAACCTGGATGCAATTTGCTGAGTACTAGATCTCTTGTTGTTCTAGGTAAAGATGCCATTGTCAAAAGGTAAATCTGTTAGTCTATTTGTTGAATATAGACTTTGAAGTCATTGCTTTCTTTTTCCAGTTTTCTTCTACCCCCCAATTTTTCCTCCAACTGTGTGATCATATTGAAGTCACCACCTATTAACTGGAGTGGATGAGTTCTTGTAGCATTGAGAATTTCTAACGTTTCTAATAGCTTAAGATTTTGTGTACTTTCCTGTGGAAAGTAAACATTGGTTAAATGCCCATGTATGTTGGTGCCAATTAGGTGGAACATTTCATGTATGAAGTGATGCGAGGCATAGAAGTTTGTTAAGGAGACCTTTTCAGTGTTCCAAGCTATGGCTAACCCTCCCAAGGTACCTGTTGCATCAACTGTAACTGTTTGACATCTTGCCCAGGCTTTGGATAGTATGGATTCTAAAGTACTGGAGCTACATTTTGTTTCTTGCATAAATATAATGTATGGTTTTTCTTTCTGAATCATGTTCTTCATCATTCTGTACTTCTCGGGACCATTAAGTCCTCTTACATTCCATGAGATTAGCTTCATGGTTGACTGGTAGGTAGGGACCGATAATATTTGGTCAACTTAGAGCATCTACTCAATTCCACGAGCATTTCCCCAATTAAAATGGTGTGTTGTAAGTCTGTCTTCCTGCATCCTTTCTTCCCCTCTTTGATGATATGTTTTCCATCCCATCGGCCTCCTTGTTGTATGCCCAGAGTGTTATGCTGATGCATTCACGTGATCACTACTTCCAGATTCTCCAATTGTCTTTCTGGTATTGTGTCAAACTCGTTCATTTTGCAAGCTTGCTCAAGACTGAAAATGTCTATTTCCCTGAGATCAAAGCTTTCTAGTTCTTCTTCCATTGAGCTTTGTTGATTTCCTTCTTCTTATTGAGTGAGAGACTGAGTAGGTTTTGCCTGAGTATCATCAATTTCCATTATCTTTTCAGACCATAGTACTTTGTACTGAATAGGGTTGGTGTTGTTTTGCATATCTGAAGCATGCTTTTGAGAGGAGATGATATTCAAAGGATGACTGGTTTTGGAATGGGTAGGAATGGTGGATGTATGATTGTGTGGATCTGTGCTTGTCTTTGCTGGCTTGGGCGTATCTAAATCAGGCTATTCTAGATGTGTTAAGATATCAAAGTTGTTGCTTGAGGACGGTAAATTAGAGGTTGGCACAACAGTTTTGGGCACTGAGGGGGGTTTTTAAGAATGCCTTTTCTGACCAGCTACCTTGGTGAAACCATCAGAATCAGATTTGTTTCCAGTTTCTATGTTTCTAGGCGACATGTTTAAGGGATAATCACAAAAGAGGTGACCGTGAGCATGGCATCTCCTGCAACAGAAGGGTACATGTTCATAATCAAGGGGCTGAATCCATTCAAAGTCATCGTGCAGTACACTTACCGTGTCCGATAGCGCTTGGCCCAACTTCATGTAGACGCAGATCCATGCATATGAAGTGTATCTTTGAAGCTTAGTTTCCTCTGCAGCCTTAATGTACTTGCCTAAGCCATTGCCGATGGCTTTTAGAGAATCCTCTTCCCAGTATTCTAGTGGAAGCGAGTACATGTGGATCCAGACTGGTGCCCAACTGAAGTATTCTTTGTCAGGGTTAAATCTTTCTACCCAGTCTAGTAGATAAAGGCCTACTACGTTGAAGAAGTAGGGTCCTCCGTCTAGTACCCTGTTTCTATCTTCAAGGTAGTTGAACGTGGCTGTGAAGAAGCCTTTAGGGCCCAGCTGTAGAGTTACATGAACTTTGGGCTTCCACTTCGAAATTATCCAGCCTTACAGGGCTTTTTCAGTCGGCCAGAAGCCTATAAATTTGCCGATCAATGCGTGATCTTTCATATATTGTTTTTGGACATTGATTCTATGGCTAGGCGGCTCAATCTTGGGCATTTCTGTAGCAATGGATTTTCATGTTGGTGATGAGGCTTTCTTCGTTTGACCTGATGTTGCTTGTCTGTCCTTTGTCTCTTGTACCATATTTTCTTGTTCATTCTTCTATGTCTACCGCGCAGGCCATGCCTAAGACTTCTCTAGATTCTTTATTCTGCCCTCTGTTGGGTTTTCTGTAGTATTATTTTTGGGGGGAGGCACTGATGCCTCCCGCATTGGACTGTTCATTATTCCTTGCACTCAGAACTACAGTGCCAGTCCTGACAATGTTTTTGTCTGAGCTTGGAAGACTATAGGTTCAAGCTGTGCGCCGTTGGTGGTTATGATAGGAACCCTAGCTCCTTAGTGCGCCATTGCAGTGCCTCCACCCAGACCTCGAAAAGCATGGCTTTCTTATTATGTAGTCCAACCAATGTTAAGTTTGAAACTCATATTGTAATACTCGACATTTCATATAATATAATTTATGTGGTTGAAGTTATTTATAGTTGCATTTGATATTGCTTAGTATTTTTACTAACATATGTAATTTTGAATTTTCATATTAGATGAACCAATTCACATTGTATTATGTTTATTTTATTTAGTCACAAAATCATACAAATTAATCTATGTTGATTAATAATGAACACATAAAATCAATCTAAAATTACTAAATTAGTAGTTTATATTGATTAATGATAAACACAAATAAAATGAATATACGACTAAATTAGTTGTTTATAATGATTATTAATGAAAATAAATGAAATGAATATAAACTACTAAATTAGTCGTTTCTATAATGAATATGAAACTACCAAAAAAATATAAATGACTACTGCAAATGATTAATTTTTCATTACAAATGACAACTAAATTTTGCATATATACAACTATTAGTAGCTAATCTACATTATCTTATAACACGACAAAAATTTAGTCATATTTATTTGGTCATTAATGGGTTTCAAACAATGACTAAAATTTGCATATATGCGACTATTAGTAGCTAATTTATAGTATCTTATAGCACGACCAACATTTTGGTCATATTTCTTTGGTCATTAATTGGTTTTCTCAGATGATCATATAGTAATATATTTTGTTGTATATTTGGTCATTAATTGTGGCAATTAATGACTAAATCAATAATTAAATTAATGACCAAATTTATGATTAAATATACTCCTAGATGATAAAATTGAGACAATCAATTAATGACTTAGCTAAAAACAACTAAAAGTTGGTCGCATTATAAGATATTGTAAATTAGCTACCATTGGTCATCGACTGAAAAATAGTCATTTATATGCAAATTTTAGTCGTCGTTTTAGTAACTAATTAGCCATTTTGTACTATTGGAAGGATAATAAATTATCACCAAAGTATTATGGTCCATACAAGGTGTTGCAAAAGATTGGTACTATGGCATACAAATTGGAGCTTCCTGCAGCTTCCCGAGTGCACTCAGTTTTCCATGTTTCATGCTTAAAGAAGGTTATAGGTGACAAAATCCCAGTTCAAACAATACTTCCAGAACTTGATGAGGAAGGAAAAATCATATTGGAACCTGAAGCAATCACAGAAATAGGAACTCGAAAACTATGAAATCGATCAATTTCGGAGTATCTCATCAAGTGGAAGAACTTACCCACTAAACATTCCACATGGGAGGGTGAGAATTTTATACAGAAGCATCCAAAACTACTCAAGCGTTGAGGACAACACTTTTTTGAAGGAGAGGGGCATGTTAGGTCCCTATAATACTAGTGATTCCCCCATTATTATTTTCGTTGTAGCTCTTATTGTTATTTTTATTCCCCTATTGTCCCCATATTGTTATTATTGTGCCACATAGAAGCCCACTATTGTTATTGTTGTGCCTTTGTATTATTATTGTTATGTCGGCTTTGATTATATTGTGACCCCTTAGAATCCTATATATAGAAAGGAGGTTTTTTCATTTGTAGCATCCAATAATTGTTCATTTGTGTAATGTAAAGGAGGTTGCCCCCTCGAAGAGGATGATTTTGAAGGCATTGTAAGTTGGTTGCAGAACAAGGAACCTTACTAGATCACTCCAACTGATAGGAGTATTACAACTCCTTCCATATAATGCCCCAAATGGGCTCATCTTTAAAGACTCATACTACCCATTATTTTATGCAAACACTATAAATGTAAGATATTCTTCCGATTTCTTTTATTTTTGCATCACATATATTCTCAACATGTCTTCGAGGATTCTATTTTTCCTCTATTTAACCATCTATATATGGATGATAAGTTGTATTGAAAGCCAATTTTTTCCCTAATCCTACAAAACAATTCCTTTCAAAACTTGGAATTAAACTTGGAATCTCTATGTAAAATAATATTATTGGGAAGTCCATGCAGTCTCAAAATGTCCTTTATGAATATTTGATCTACTTCACTTGTTGATTTTGTGGATTTCACTGCTACAAAGTGAGTTACCTTGCTCAAATTGTCAATCACTACCATAATTACACCATGTTGTTTTGAGGTTATTTGCAATCTGGTGATGAAGTCCATGGATATAAATTCCCACATCCATTCCAGAATGGGAATGGGCTGCAATAAGCCTGCTAGACGTTTACATTCAACCTTCACCTATGAGAATTCTATGCATTTTGCAACAAAATCAACTACCTCCTTTTTCAAATTAGGCCAATAATAAGACTACTTTATGGTTGTGAGAGTCTTTTGGTATCCTGGGTGTCCATAATGTGGTTTTGCATGAAACTTTTTCATTACAAGCCTCTCCAATTAATTATTATCTAGTACATAGATAATATTATTGAATGTCCATGAGATGATATTTGTCATCCTCACCATCTTGTTCTTGCTTTTCCTTCACTTGTTGATATTTCTCATCATGCTATCATGCATGATAGATATGTGATTCAATTGAATTGTTCTAGTGAGTGCATTAGAAACCTTGTTCTACTTTCCTTTGATGTACTTTATCCCAAAGTTGAATTCACTAAGCATAGTCAGCCATCTAGGTTGTCTTGAATTAAACTTAGGTTGATCAAATAAATATTTGAGTCCACCCAATTTTTCATGAGTGTGAACAATGAGGAAGTAATGCCTCAACTTCTTCAATGCATGAATAATGGTAGCTAACTCTAATTCATGAGTCACATAGAATTAGAGTCACATAGCCTGTCTCCTGCTCATTTAATTTTTGTGACTCATAGAAAAATACATTTCCTTCTTGCATCAATACTCCACGGAGCCCTTCTTTGTAGGAATCTATACAAACCACAAAATATTTTTTTGGATTTTAAATCCTTAGTATAGGTGCATTAGTGAGAAACTACTTGAACTACTCAAAGCCTATTGCACATTTAGTTATCCATTCAAACTTCTTTCACTTCCTCTACAAGGATGTGATACAATGTCCCACCTTAGAGATGTTTTCGATGAATCTCTTGTAGTAGCATGCCAATCCCAAGAATGATCTAATATCATTCACATATTTTGTTGTTGTCCATTCCATAATGGCCTTCAAATTTTCTCGACCAACTAATATTCCTTCCTTAGATACAATGTGGGCCCTAAATAGTGTATATGAACTGGAAGAAATCACACATGATGAGCTTTGGACAAAGCTTTTGTTCTCTTAGAAACTGTAGCACTACAGCTAGGTGCTTCTCATGTTCTTCTTCAATCTTCAAAATACACCAATATGTCATCAACAAAGACAATCACAAACTTGTCCAGGTAAGGACACAACTCGCTATTCATTAAACGCATGAAAGTGGTAGGGGCATTAGTAAGCACAATAGGTACCACTACAAAATCATAGTTCCCATAACCTATGTAGAAAGTAGTTTTATTGTTGTATTCTTATTTAATCCACACTTTATGATGCTCAAACATAAAATCTATCTTGGAGAAGACCATTTTTTCTCTCAACTAATCAAATACCTCATCAATCCATGGAAACAACTATTGGTTCTTGATTGTCACTTTATTTAACTACCTATAATCAATGTAACGTTTGAGTGTCCCATCCTTTTTATTCACAAGTAATATTGGAGTTCCCCGTAGTGACACACTTGGCCGTATGTAAAATTTATCAAGCATCTCTTTCAGTTGTAGATTTAATTCAACCATATTAGGTGTACTCATTTGAAATGGTGCCTTGGAAGTTAGTGTTGCTCTAGACACTAATGTGATAGAGTAGTCAACTTCACTATGAGGAAGTCTCGCAATATCAACTAGAAACACATCTCTCTATTTCTACAATATGAAATACTTCTCTAGCACTCAATTTCGTCGTGTTAAGCACTATCATTGGCTCTTCCATTATTGAAAATTTGTATAGCAAATAATCTGTAGCTTTTTTAACAACTACGCTTAGTTTTCATGGCTATAATTAGGCTCACTGAAGTTTTCTTTTGCTTACCCTGCAAGGTTTTTCCTTCTCCAACATAATCCAGTCATTCAATTTCCTTTTCATAACAATCAACTTTAGTTCTTTGCATTTACAATTAGTTTATGCCCTATAACATATTATATGCACCTATGGCATAAATTTAAATGTGTTGTTTTTGGCATGTCACTAAGCTCAAATGCACACAATTTCACTGAATAACTAATTCTTCTCATTGTTGTTGTTTACAACTGAACTAACCATGGTTCTGCATATAATTCTTCAACCAGCTTGCATGTTTCCATAAGATCTGGACAAATATAATTTTTATTAGAACTAGTATCAATTAAAATTAAAGTAATCTAATTACACAACTTATCTTCAATCTCAATGATGGATGCTTGATGGTCTACCTGGTGATTATCTAGAGCTACATAGATTTTTGGTAGAATTTGTGCCACATCTCCCATATTTCGAGCTTATTAGGTGTTGTAAATTTATGGACCTACATTTTCCTTTTGTGGGGAGTCCCTCTTTCGATGATTTTCCCCGCAAATCTAGCATTTCAACTGCTCTTTAATTTCAGGTTTGTGATACTCTCCTTGTTGATGCACACTACCTTTGGCAACTAGACTAAATTTCTGCCGAGATCGATTTGCACTAGATGAATCATTTGTTCCTTTTTCTCCACAACTTTCGTGGGTCATTTATTCTTATACTTATTTTTGTTCCTTTCTTTCCAGTCACTTTTAAATTTTGGATTGCACTTTGCTTATTCATAACAGTGCTTTAATTTCTTTATGGCATCATCCAGATTTTGTGGTTCATAAAAATCTATGTATTATTTTCCTTTCAAACTAAAAGCGGCCAATTTTTCTCTCATCTTTTCAAAATAATCATGGATTCTGAAAAATTTCTTCATGCCAAGAAACCATGCTTCTACATATTTAGATTTCCTCATCTCTCAGTCAAATGTGGGTGGTTTTTCCTTCTTAAATTCTTTAGACATATAGGTTTTTACTCTCTTTCTCTGATGATTGTAATGATTAGAATAGTGATGATATTTTCTAGTAGTAGAGATTGAATTTCTACTAGAGTGATGCCCATGAGTGCTGGTTTTTATTTCTTGGGTGCTCAATGGTACATTTCCTCTCACAATGTCCTCATTTTCACCTATGTGCCTCTTTTTGGATCTGCCACCATATTCCCCATTTGTTTTATCATTTTAATCCAAAGAGTTATTTTTATCTCTATAACTAGTTTCCATCTCATGTTGCCTTTGTCACTGCAATTCTAAGAGGCTTTGCAGTATGAATGAAGTCACCTCACCTTGCCACTCCTGAGCATTTATCAATTGTTCATTATCTTCTTTTTAGCTTTGGATCCAAACTTTTATACTTCCCAAGGTATCCATCTAGTCAGAAGATTTTCCCCTCCCCCTTGGCCAAATAATCTAACTTCTTCATTCATCCTTACTTCTTCATACCCATGATGTGACTAATAAGGATTGTATTGTACCATTCATGTCATCATTTCTTTGTCTTTCCCTGTCTTTTGTTGTTTATGATGTGCTATCATTCACATGCAATTGCTAGACACATGATAATATAATTAAATAACAATAAATCATGTCATTAACTTCCTTTTACATAGTTTTTATAATAACACTAGTTGTAGCAAATAGCCATGTTAGCACTAGTATACATGCATGCATATCTAGCAACATATTTCTATAAACACAAATTCTTAGTTCATTAATAACTGTAAAATCATATCAATCATGCATGTATTCAATCATTCCCATAACCATTCTAACATGTTTCTTTTGCTCATGGTAGAGCCTATCTAGTCCAAGTGTTGAACTTAGATGGTCTGATACCACTTGTAAACACACCCATCCTAACTCGAGAACCCAATTAGAGTTACAAGGTGGTGGTTACTCTACTTAGATGGATCCTAAGGTATAGTTATGGGAATGAAATTTGATTTTTTTTACTTTTCCATAATTTTAAATAAATAACATCACTACATTTACCTTACTGAGAAAAGTCCAATGATATAAATTTACCTCAATCTAAATTACAAATCAAAAGTCACAACACTATAAAGATGGAAAAATTAAACCTCGCCCCGTTGTCATGACTACCACATGACAATCCTACAGAGGCCAATGTGGCATCTGTACTCCACTATGTTGGACCCACGTGGCACCTGCCACATGGTCGCCATGGACAGATCCACACAGTAGGCATGAAACCCAAGAAGGGTAAGGGTCGTCCCTCCTACTGCAATGCATTTTTAATATTTTAACGATCAGGCTTGATGCACGAACTCCAACCTAGGTCAGGGTTGGCCTGACTCGTCTTAGCATTGGAATGCCACCAGTTAAGGTTATCCCAACCCTTGACCCTGCCTAACCCCCGACCTACTCTGATATTTGACCTATGGGTGACAAAGGGCCAACTCATCCTATGGTAGGTCAGTGTAGCACCTACCAGAGTTCCAACCTTTTTGGATTACTTCCGACCTGCTTGACCTGCTAACTAGAATTGTAAATTTTCTTGAAATTCCCATGACTTTAGAAATGATGTAACTTTTTATAGGGACAAACCCTCTTTTTTTAAGAGATAAACTATGAATTCAACCAAAAACAGATAACCATTGGAAACTCAAAAATATTAAAGCACTTAGAACAAACATCCATCAATTTCAGTACCTTACACATATTATATGTTTTACATTTTTTTAATTATAGGCACAATGAAATCATATCACAAAACATTATAAATAACACAAGTATCGTTCACCTAGAGATGAGATTTGATCTTGAACTTTTCAACATATGCACTCCCTTGCTACTATCTGCCTCCAAGAGTGAATGTTGATTTGCTCTGACTGAATTTAGTGACCCACCAGTTGACCTCCCATCCTACTCCTTGGTTACTCTTCTTCCTTGTGGACTCATGAGCTGCAATGTTGTTGTACAATGGAGGAAGTATGATGGTTTATAGAGGTGAGAACTCCTTGGCTCAAGAGTCCTCTCTGTAAATTCCACTACCTCACCAAACTAAACTATAGCTTGTAGCCACTAACATTACATAATCTCATACATCCAACAATAGGGTAAGCAAAGAACCCCTCTCTCATGACTTTCCCCTTATTTTATAGGAGGCTTCATAGGTGACACTTGGAACCTCATGCATAATTAATTATCTTTATTAATCCAAAAGTTTGATTATTCACCCACCCATGTGTCACCCTCTCACCAAGGCCCTCCAAAAATATTTACTTAAAGTTTAATTCAAAAACAATAATTTTCGTCACCCCAACAAGACTTCCTATTTCATCTCCTAGTTGTATCTTGATCCCCCTTTTCTACTCCTTAATGTGTGTTCATTATCGAAGTCAACTGATAATTATGAGATTTGGTCCCCTAATTTAACTCAATTTTCCTCTTATATGTATATTCTTATGTTATCTCTTTCCACATGGAGGTTCTCTAAATTTCTCTAATTTTAATTTATTAATATTATTTTAACTCACCACCCTTTGCTCTCAATGAAGTTTAACTATTTTAGGATTAATATTTATAATTAACTCTATGTCCCTCTTTTCCCCTTTTACCTAATTAAATTACTTATGTACATTATCTACATAATATGTTTCAAGATGGGAAGGGTAGAGTTCTTTAAGGTACAATATTTTTATTTCTTCCTATTCTCCCTTTACAACAAGTTTTATTCATGATGTAATTGCCTTGATTCTAACCTTATTTACCACTTGATGTGAATAGTACGATTCTCATATCTTGATTATATTTATTAGTTTCTTTTTAATGATGCCAAGGGTGCCAAGTTGGTCATTCCCTTCAAGAACTTCCCTTCGAAGTTCCAAGGGCGCCATGCCTAACAATTTATTTGTGATGCCAAGGGTTCCAATTCAGTCATGCCATTCAAGAACTTCCCTTTGTTGGGAAGTTGGCTTTGTCCTAATGGTTGGTGGATTTCAGTATGTTGGCATTGATGTCAACTAGATTAGAATTGTAGTTAGTGGCAGTAAATGTTGGCATTGATGTGCCAAGCTCAGGGTGAGTGCCATGGTTGTTGCAATATTTTCTAGAGAATCATCATAATAGCAAGCTTAGTTGAGAAGACATAAAAAAATGATTTTGATGGCCGGGAGTCTCAAATTGTTAAAGGAAATTATGCCTTAGGTGTTTAGCTCATATTCCCTTAGAAGTGGCATAGTTTTAAAGTGATTGGAGAGATATTTCCAATAGTATGTTGAAGTGCGAAAATGGCCCCTTGGACCAAAAGTTATAGGTAGTAAATGTTACAACCTTAAATCCATACAAACAATACTAAGAATATTGGAAACATGGAGGTTTATTTAAAAAATATCAAGGATAGAATTGAGCTAGCGTAGTAGGAACAATGCCCAAAATCTTAGAAGCCCAAAAGCCCAGAAACCTGGAAGCCAATTAATAGCGAGTGGAGGTTTCCTAGAAGCCCAGAAGCTTGGAAGGTTAGAAGCCCAAAAATTATTATAATTAAGTGTCAAGCATTGTATTTGGATTGATAGGCTGAGGTCTGCAAAGATACCAATTGGTGGAAAGTGGGCGAAGCCCAAAACCTCCAATAAGAAAAGGAAGAGGATTTGGCATTGGAAGTGGTGCAAAGAAGTGGGCCATACCTAGAAGCCCGCAAGCTCGTAAGAAGTATGAAATACAATTTATAAAATTTTACAGGTATATGGGCATCTGGGCTCCATCTCTATACGACATGTGTATATGGGTGAGCCCTATGATTGTCTAGGGCATTCACACAAGGTTTTACTGATAATAGAGATACTTGGGCACAAATATCTATAAAGGGAATTAAGCCCTTGCATTCCAGTAGAGAAGTCTAGCACCTAGAGGCCTAGCCAAAGGTCACAACACTCAGCCCTATGATGGAAAATATGTAAAGGCTCCAAGGGAAAGGTGATAAATTCAAGTATGGACAGGCCAAAAACCTGCAAGCTCGTAAGTATTAAGAAATGCCATTTAAGAAAAGGATACATGCATCAAAGCATTTGGGCCTCGAATTCAATATTGGGAATATGTTTAAAGGCATGGACGAGTCGACAAATTTGGGGAGAAGATCTCCATATTCAGGGGTTATGCCAGAATTGGGAATCACCATAGGTGGATTAGAAGAATCCCTGGAAAACCAGGTAAATGTGCATAGAAGAGTTAGTGGATGGATTAATGGCGATGGTCAAAGTTCGTTGGATTAAATATAGAGAGGACAACAATGCACAAAATAATCAATAGAGCTTGTTTAGAAACAAAATTAGCCATCCTTGACCTTTCTTACATGCTAATGAAGAATTAAATGGAATACATGGCCAGGTGCACATGCTCTGATCACAACTTAGAAAGCCATGTATGTGGTACTCTTATTGCTTTGTGAAAAATTAATAAATATGAAGAGTCATACTAACAGTACAAGCTAAATTCAATGGAAGAGCTCCTAGAGTGTACAAGTTCACTGATATTTAATTCTTAATATGGAGAATGATCAAGTGGTTATTCTCATGTTTAATGCAGTTACAGTGACCTTGCGGTTTGGTGTAATAATAACATGGAGTTCCCTGCAAAATTAATCCCTCATAAAGAATGGAGGCAAGAGTAATGGCTTACAGGGACTACATTGATCATTATGTAGCAGTGAAAAAAAACAACAGATTGTGGTCATGGAATGTGGGTGATGCAACATTTGTGTTGAGGCTAAGTGTGTGAGGAGAAGTGAGCTATGTGCCAAGAGTTAATTGTTTTTATAGTATAGTTAAGGGTTGAGACTATGGTTGATTGAGAAATGAAGGGAGCAGTGCAAAGAGGGACTGCAGGGCATAAGGGAAAGTGTTGCGTGGAGCAATTGATCAAGTTCATATTACAGAGCATTTCCATTGGCCTTTGTTATCAATCTGAAAATTGTATGAAAAGAAAAAGTGTGGCTAGAGGAGGTAGTGGCCTACATTCATAAGAGGTTTGTGCCCCTTGCAAAGTAGTGGCTTGATTTTTTAAGGGGCTTGAAGCCTTCTATGAGTGGGTGCTCACAAACATCTTGATGTAATTAAGTGGGTGCTTAATTTACATCATAATAACAAATAGATTGGTGGTTTTCTCCCTTTGTGTTTCCATGTAAATATACCTCTGTCAATATGTGTGTGTTTCGTAATTCATGGACTGTGTGCTCAGGTGAATGGTTTAATTTATTGTATATATGTATTCTAGTATTAATTATCTCACAACTAACTCAAAAAAGTAAAATGAAATTTAAGAATAGAGCCTAAACCTTGAGAACCTAACTATTACTGATCCACCCCCCTAGTAATTCCTTATTCCAACAATTGGTATCAGATCCAAGTTTCCTTCAGTAGTAGTTTAACCACCAGAAAGTAGATCCACAAGGAATTATGTCTAGGAAAGAGAATCAGGATGCTTAAACTTTAAGAACCTCAGTATTACTGTTCCACCCCCCCTCTTAGTAATTTATTATTCTACAATTTGAATCAAAGTCAAGTTTCCTTCAGTAACAGTATAACCACTGGAAGGTAGACCCATAAGGAATTATGTCTAGGCAAAAGAGTCATGATGCTTAATCAAGTAAGATACCAATATTTGATGGGACAAACTATTCCTTCTTGAAAGTTAGGATTGAAGCTTACTTTATGTCCTTGGGAATAGATGTTTGGAGCTATGTGTTAGTAGATTATGATGTCCCTGATGTCCCTCCCACAAATGTAGATAGTAAAATGGTGTATGGGAATACTTCTAAAGCCAACAATTCTATTATCTTTGGCCTTAGTCAATCCAAATTTGTAAAATTTATGCACTATAAGTATGCCAAGTAAGTATACGTCAAGCTCAATCAAATTCATGAAGGAGATGATAAATTCAAGCAGACCAAACTTTAAGCCTTTAGAATAAGGTTTGAGAGCTTAAGAATGAGTGAAGATTAAAGCATAATATAGTATTTCCTTGGATTTGATGAAGTAACCAATATGATTAGAGGACATGGTGAATCTATCAAAGAATATGTAATTATTCAAAAATTCTTAAGAGCTCTTCCTATGATATTTAATGCCAAAATGTCAGCCATTAAAGAGATATCTGATCTGAAAAGTCTCACAATGGACCAAATACTTGGTACTCTTACAACCTATGTGATGTGAGTAGCAAAAGCGAATATTGAAACAAAGGAGTCAACTTTGAAGGTGTCCAAGAAGGAAAAGGAGCACAGAGATCATCAATATTGTTCCAGTTGTAAATATAACATGAGTTGGATCACTTTCCTAGGAAACTAAAGCGTGGCTTAGGAAATTATAAAGGGAAGTTGCACTTCAAATGCTTTGACTGTGGAAGAGTTGGAAATTTTCCATCCAAGTGCCCTTACAAAGAAAAGACAGAAAAGGAATATGATTAGAAGTTATGAAGAAAAGCTCAGAAACATCAAAATAAGAAGTCCTTTAAGAAGAGGGGGATCGACTCCAAAGACGATAGCTTGGCACCAAATTCTGATAGTGATAATTCCTCAAAGGATGAGTCAAATGAGAGGATACATATGGAATTTGGAGTTGAATCCAAGAAATAAAATATTATACACACTAAAGAAGAGGAATAAGAATGATTAGTGGACCTTCAAGGGGAGCTCATCAATGCTCTTGATGAGTTAAAGAAGGCTAGAAGAAAGGACAAGAAATGGAAAGAGCAGCCACCATGCTAAGGAATGTATGCACAACTAAGACAATGAAGCATTTGTTTATCAAAAAGAAAAGCTTGAAGAAGTTATTAAAATAAGAAAAAGGTTTACTCTCCAACTAGAAGAAAAAAAAGAGTATTTGAAGGTTAGAAGAAGAAAATAGTCTCTTAAAGCAAAAGAAGATTATGAGAGGGAAGGAAATAATGTTTGAACCATGCAAATAGGAGTATTTGTTCCTAAACGTCAAGCTAGAGGAAGCAAGACAAAAGGAAGAAATGCTTAATGGCAATATTCTTGAATGGGAGGAGAAATGAATCTAGAAGCTAATATTATCTCCCTAAGAACACATCTTGAGAAATTAGAGACCAAGAAGGACCTAGATAAAAGGTTTGATGAAGGGACTAGAAATCTAAATCATGTTCTAAGCAATCAAAGGTCTGTAGAAAACAAAACAGGGTTGGGACATTTTGGATCATAGGAGTTATCTAGGAGAAAGATGAGTTTGAGGTCCATATAATTTGAAGAGCCCCAGAGCTATGCGAAGGTGCTCCAAGGTAGACTCAATGTAGGCAAACAAAAGTCTAGCTAGAGAGACACCCAACATGGGAATATGAGTACTAACTTCTCAACAGACTCACAATAGGGAGAATGAATCAATCAACAAGACAAAAAAGGTATCAGTAGCCTACAAAAACTTGTGAACCTTCCAATATCAGGTACCCTAATTTATTTTATGGTTATTTTTATAAATTTCATATCTTTGGACATAAATTTGTTAATTGTAAAACTATCAAAGTTGAAAGAGATAAAACCTTTCAGATACAAAAAGTATCATAACTTTAGATCTCAAAACTCCCCTCCGAGGAATAGAAATTACTTCCCTCCCATGATTGATGATGTTGAATGTTTTAAATAAATAATTTCAGACATAAGGCCAGTGAATGCACAAGAAATTTTGAGTATTCTTGTAAATCCCAGAATGCCCTAGACCCAGTCTTTCCAGAAGACAAGAAGAATTGGAAACACAAGACTGGAAAAGTCATGGCATGTGGGCTTTCATTGTCAGCACATGATCAAGAAAATAGATGGTATGTGGATAGTGGTTGTTCCAAGCACATGACTGGGGATAAGAGTATATTCTTGTCTCTAAAATAAAAATACATAGGGAACAATGTCACTTTTGGTAACAATGCTCCAACAAGAATTAAGGGCAAGGGCATAGTTTGTCTTCATGAAAATACTAAGGCTTAAAATGTGCTGTATGTAGAGGGTCTCAAGAAAATTTTGGTGAGTGTGAGTCATATGTGTGATAATGGCTATAATGTGACCTTTTGATCTAAAGAATGTGGGATATAGAAAGGAGAAAATGGCAAGCTGGTGGGAAAGGAAGTAAGGACTCAAAACAATTTGTATGTTTTTTATGAATCCGTAGTGAGTTGTTATCTGAGTAAAACAAGTCAAACTTGGTTGTGGTACAAAAGGCTTAGCCATATAAATTTTGATAGTTTAATAAAAATCAACAAGTTATAACTTGTAAGAGGTTTACCAAGATTGTCGAGGCCTGATGACTCAATATGAAAGTCTTGTCAATTTAGTAAGGAGACAAGGACTCAATTTAAGAAAAATGGGTTCTCATCATCTAAACCTCTGGAGCTAATTGACACTAAAATTTGCGGCCCTGCCAGGACAAAAATCCCAAGAGGAGAAAGGTATTTTATTTTATTTATTAATGACTTTACCAAAGCTACATGGATAATGCTATTAAAATAAAAATCAGAAGATATTGAACATTTTAAGAAATTCAAATATCAGGTGTTGAATGAGAAAGATCTAAAGATCAAATGTTTAATATCAAACAAAGGTGGAGAATTCATCTTGAGATAAATTGAAGAGTATTGTGAAGAACATGGTATAAGAATTAAATATTATGTAGCTAGAACTCCACAACAAAATCAAGTAGCATAGAGAAAGAACAGAACAATTCAAGAGATGGCCAAATATATGATGGATGAGGTAGAGGTACCCCACACCTTTTGGGGAGAAGTGGCACAAGAAGTAGTATATCTAGAAAATAGAACACAACTTAGACCTATCAGTGATAAGACTCCCTATGAGTTATGAAAAGGGAGACCTGCATCAGTGAAACACTACAAGGTGTTTGTGAGGAATTTTTTTTATCAAAAGGAATAACAAAAAACTTGGAAAGTTTGATCTGCGTGCTGATGAGGTTATATTTCTTGGGTACTCTGTTCGGAGAAAATGGTACAAATTTTTTAACAAAAGAAAAAGGAGAGTTGAAGATTGCATTGACATAGTCATGGATGAAGTAATGCCACAGCCTGAGACATCTAGAGGAAACATGAACCCAGATGAGAAAGAAATTTTTTCCAGTGGATGCTGAGACCATGGCAAAATAGAGTCAGATGATGAAGATGAAGAGATGATTACAATAGCATGGCCCAAAATTCCTTCCACTATATGAAGAAAAGACATCCTGAGTGTCAAATTATTCGAGATCAAGGACTAAGTGTTAAAATAAGGAGGAGAATCCTCGACAGCCCAAGTTGCGCAAAACATGATTTTGTATCTCAAATTGAGCCCAATAATTCTAGTCAGTCAAGTGAGTATAAGTCTTGGGTAAAGGAAATGAATGAAGATCTAGATCAAATTAAGAAGAATGACACTTGGGAGCTTGTTCCAAGACCCAAAGATAAAAATGACATAGACACCAAATGGGTCTTTAAAAATAAGCTAAATGAACAAGGTTGAGTGATTAGGAACAAGGCTCACTTATTCTGCAAAGGGTATGCGCAAATAAAGGGATAAACTTTTGAGAGACCTTTGCACCTGTAGAAATATTGGAAGCTACTAGAATGTTTCTAGATTTTTCCAACCACAAAACATCAAGGTCTATTAGATGCAGGTGAATTCAATTTTTTTAAATGGAGACATAGAAGAAAAAGTATACATAGAGCAACCAGAAGGGTTCATGCTCATGAAAAATGAAGGGTTTGTTTGCAAAATGAGGAGGCCTTATATGGGCTCAAACAGACCCCCAGATCCTGATATGCCATATTGGATAGATAACTTCAGCAACAAGGCTTTAAGAGGACCACTACAAATCGAAAACTATATATAAAGTCTAAACATGACCACTTATTGACTGTGGTAGTGTATTTAGATGACATAAACTTTGGCAGTGATTTGGAGCGATTTGGACATCAATTTGCAAAATGTATGCAGACAGAGTTTAAGATGTCCATGATAGGACAACTGTCATTTTTCTTAGGGCTACAAATTTATCAATCACAGGAAAACATCTTCATCTCTTAATCTGCATACTTGAGAGAAACACTAAACAAATTTTGACTAGAAGAATGCAAGTTGGTTAATACTGTTATGGTCACTAGTTGTAAGTTATGTAAAGAAGATGAGACACCTCCTATAAATCATACAATCTACAAATAAATGATTGAAAGATAACTTTACCTCATAGCATTTAGACCATAAATCATGCAAGCAATAGGTTTGGTGACCAGATTTCAAGCTTGTCCCCACGAAAGCCATGTCATTGTTGTAAAAACGATTTTCAAATACCTACAAGGCACAACAAACTATGGGATGTCGTATGCTAAGAGAAGAGAATTTAAACTAAAGGCCTACACCAATGATTATTGAGCAGGAAGTATTGATGATAGGAAGAGCACCTTTAGTGCAACATTCTTCTTAGGAGATTGCTTAGTATCTTGGGTTAGCAAGAAATAAGACTCCATCTCTCTGTCCACTGTTGAAGTAGAGTATATTGCAACTACCACTTACTGCTCACAAATTCTATGAATGAAGTGGACCTTAAAGGACATTAAGGTAGAGATAATTGATCCAATTCCAATAATGTGTGAAAAAAATAGCTCTATCCACATTTCTAAGAATATTGCCATGCACTCAAAGACCAGGCACATTCCTATCAAGTTTCATTTCTTGAGAGAACAAGTTTCTTCTAATTTTGTTTGAATTAAATATATGGCCAATAAAGAGAAACTTTCAGACATTTTTACTAAACCACTGGTGAGAGAACCCTTTGAGTATCTTCAACAACAGATAGGAGTTTTTACTCTTCCATCCAAATGACTCAATTACAATGAGCATTGGTAATTACTCAGTTTGTTGGATAAAGTGAAGAGTAGGCTGCATTGTTTTAGGGGAAGAGTTCTGGAGCATCCTTTGCCATTGTTGACAAAGGGAGAGAATATTCTTAAAATTAGTAATTCGAAGGGGAAGAACAACGATGAAGAAAGCCATTCCTAGTTTTAGGGGGAGCTTGGTTTGTTTCCATCAGTGCCAGAGGGGGAGATTGTTGGGCAGTGAGATTTTCCTGAATTGCTACATTATTGGTAGATTAATATTGTAGCTAGTGGTAGAAAATGTTAGCATCGATGTTCCAAGCTCATGGGGAGTCCCGTGGTTGCTGCAGTATTTTGTAGAGAATCATCATAGTAGCAAGCTTAGTGGAGAAGCCATAAAAATATGAATATGATGGTTGGGAGCCTCAAATTTTGGAGGATATTATTCCTTAGGTGTTTAGCTCAAATTCCCTTGGAAGTGGCATGGTTGGAAAGTGATTGGAGATATCTTTCCAACAGTATGTTGAAGTCATAAAATGGCCCCCTGGATAAAAAGTTATGACCAATCAAAGTAAGGAACTTAAAGCCATAGTACCTATTCTTAGAAGCTTGGAAGTCCTAAGGTTTATTTAAAAAATATTTAGGAAAGCATTTAGCTAGGGTAGTAGGAACAATGCTTGGAATATCGAAAACTCGAAAGCTAGTTAACAATGAGTGGAGGTTGCCTAGAAGCTTGGAATCCCGGAAGCTATTATAATTAAGTGTTGGGAATTGTAGTGGGACTGAAAGGTGGAAGTATGTAGATGGACCGACAGTTGGAAAGTGGGCCAAGTCGAGAACCTCCAATAATAGCACGCAAAGGAAGAGGAAAGAGTGTTGGAAGTGGTGCACACAAGTTAGACATACTTAGAAGCCGCAAGTTGGGAAGGAGTATGAAATCCATTTTATAAAATTTTATGCGTATGTGGGCATCTGGATTTCATCTCTGTAGTGGCATGTGTATATAAGTGTGACCTTATCAACTTATGAGAAATCGGCACACGGTTTTACTGACAACAAAGCACCTAGGGCATAGAGAGCCAAAAAGGAAATTAATCCTATGCGGGCTAGTAGAGAAGTGTAGCGCCTAGTGGCCTAGCCAAAGGTAACAACACTTGGTCCTATGATGGAAATAAGGTAAAGGCACCAAGTGAAAGGTCTTAAAGTCAAGCAAGGTCAGGATAGAAGCCCGTGAGCTCATAAGTATTAATAAATTTCATTTAAGAAAGTAATATGACATATGAGCCTCTAATTCAGTAGCGGCCATATGTTTAAAGACATGGATGAGTCGAAAACTTTGGGTAGAAGTCCTCCATATTCGTTGGTTATTACATAATTGGCCATGGACATAACTAGATAAGAAGAAACCCAAGGTATCCAGGTAAATGCACACAAAATTGTTTGGATTAATGGAAATGGTCAAAGTTCTCTGGATTAAAGACAAAGAGGACCATGATGTACAAAATAATCAATAGAGCCTGTCTTGAAATAGATTATCCATGTTGATATTTCTTACATTCTAATGAAGAATTAAATGGAATAGATGGCTAGGTGCAGAGGCTTTGATCATAGATCAGAAAGCCATGCCTGCATTAATCTTAGAGCTCTATGAGTAATTAATAAACATGAAGAGCCATATTGACAACACAAGTTGAATTCAATGGAGAAGTTCTTAGAGTGTACAAGATAACTAAGATTTAATTCATAGTATGGAGAATGATCAAGCGATTATCCTCATGTTTAATACAATTGCAGTGGCCTTGTAGTTTGTGTAGGTTTTAACCCCGTACAGAAATTACCTGCATACGAATTCTAAATCACAGGAAAAATAAAAATGTGAGAGCATAACATATAAAACACATATACACAGAGATTTCCCACTGGATCCCCAAAAAGGGACTACCAGCTTGATTTTTCATTATTTTCCTTTCAATGTTACAATACATATTTATACATGCCGAAGCATCAAATACCATGGACCGAAAACCATCGCGTCCAAAAAACATGTGCGAAACATGCACAAAACCATAGGTGGGTCCGCCCAACCTAACATCGGGTCCAAAACCAAAATTTTCCGGGGCGCTACCCCGGACCCCATAAAGTGGGGTTACGGGTACCCCTCAAACCCCCTGTTAACTATGTGGAAAG
>APFE030297615.1:0-38772 GCA_000404065.3 Pinus taeda
TTGATCTGTGATCTGTTTGTGAGCGGTGTCCTTCTGGTGTTCTGTCTGAGGAACTTACCCTGTAAATTCCTACATGACACTACAAAAAACTTCCACAGAAGCTTAAAATCTAATTTAAAATGTTGTTTTTAAATTTTATTATATAGATGTCTATTTTAATATATATTTTCTGACACTTTTAATATTATTAATAATTATTTATCAACAACAATAAAAAAATATATAATTATAATTCTACATGATGAAACTTAATTTTATTCATATAATTATAATTCTACATGATGAAACTTAATTTTATTCATAGAAACATTTATATAGTTTGTTAATTTAAAACTATTTACATAATAATTTCATATTTTTATGAGGTTACATGCCCCCAAATTCTCTCAATGTATTTTCTTATTTTAATAATACTATTATTATAAATATTAATAATAAATTTTTTTAATTGATATACTAATTTTTATAAATTTATTTTCTAATTAATTTAATTTAGTTTTTAATTAATTAAATATGATGATAATGATTTTGATGATTAACATCCACTAAGACTAATGCAGTTTATTGGATCTTTGAAAAAAAAAAAAAATCTAATTGCGATTTTTCAAAATCTTATTTCTATGATAAAAAGGAAGGGAAATAAGTGCTTCAAGATCACTATAGTTGGGCTGACTTAACAAGTAAACAAGATTGTAAGCGTGGCAGATGTTAAGGAAATGAGGGTAGATGTGAGTAAGAGCTGGGAAATCTAAGAGGAAGTGTTTTTCATCTTCCACCCTCTTAGTATCGCAAAGTTGACAAATTCTATTATCCCATGGAGTTTTGGGAGTAGACCATCGCCCAATTTCACTTTGAAGCTCATGAGAATTAGTTCTAATCTTAGTGATGTTCATTTTTTTCTTAGTGCTAGTCAAAACAGAGAGGTAATTATGGTTATCAAGGGTGGGATTGATCACTCTTTATCATCCCACAATTTATCCTTAAATTTGGAGGTAATAATATCTTTGACACTATCCTTGCTTCCTAGGATGATGTCCTCCTTTATCGCCCAGTGGTTGAGCCAAGACTAGGCAACCTTATGCCACCCACGCTTAAGGTGGAGGTGGGGGTTTTGACTAAAGTTAGAAGCAATTTTGGAAAACATCTTGGATTCCATGTTGTAAAACTTCTTCTTATACATCAGATACCTAAACATAACCAATATTTCAGTAGGGGAAAGACCATCTTCGATCAAGAGGATATGATAGGGAATATTTCCCTTGATATTGAGGTTGTAGGTTATGAATTGCTTTTGAATCATCTCAATCTTCCTCCACGACTCTCTGGATATGCTGCAACCCCAAACTTCACATCTGTATAGACAATACGAGTGACGAGAGTCTAAAAAAGGAACCTTTTTGTACTCCAAATACAAATACCGACTGACTTACAATTGTTTTCAAGCTCATAATAAGATTTTCAGCCTCCAATAATCCTTTTCTCAATGCTATAATTCCAGTTGAGATGACAAGGAATGTCAATACCTAAATATTTATAAGAAGTAACATGTTCTTAGTAATTGTTATCATAGACGAAATTACTAGTGGTGATCTTTTTGGATTTAATTATCATGACTTTAGTCTTGTCGGTATTAACTGGCATACCCATCTTGGAGCAATAATCATGAAGAGTCTTAACTGTTTGTCTAGACAATCATGGATTTTGGCAAGAAGAATGATATCATCGACAGAAAGGAGAAGAATGATGATTATACCAAAGAGCTCGGTGCATTTGCAACTTGTAGTTGCCAGACACTCCTCTAGCTTATCGATGTAAATGCCAAAAAGGGTAGGGGATAGGGGACTTTCTTGCTTAACCTTGATAGTTCATTTAATATATTTAGACCACCTTTTTTTGGTATTAAGCTTGGAAACAAAATTCTTGTAAAGGCGAATCACAATAATCCTCAACTCAGTAGGAACCATTATCTCTTCAAGCCTTTTCCAAAGCTTGTCCCAAGGATAATTCTAAAATCCTAGTCCTTGTTCATTTCTACAACTCTCAAATTATTTGGGAAGCTATCTAATTCAAGAAGCACTTAAATAATTTTAATATAGAAGGTGGTTATAGGCTTAGCCAATCCTGGAAGCCAATCATCCATCAGCTCACCCATTCACTTCAATGAGGCTATGCCCCCTTCCTCTCTCCCCCATTTTCTTTTCCTTCTTTTTCTTATTTGTATATATATGTCTGTGAGATCCTCTATCCCATTCCATCTTGCATCCATTATTTGGGATGATTCTTTCTTTTATTGTCTAATTAAGAGGATTATATATATATATATATATATCTATATATATATATATATATATATATATATATATAATTAAGGACTCTCCCCTCCCCACTTTTTCATCATTATAACTTAAAGTTTTCCTATGACCATTGATTTATGACCATTGATTTAGGCTTTTGATTAATTTTTTGATTTGACCTTTGACCTTGGTTTTGATTAATTTATTAATTTTACCTAACAATGACTTTGTAACCTTTTCCTATATAAGGGCTCCTAAACACTTGTTTACACATCAAGAGAGTGGAGTGTCTACTTGAAATGTTGGACCGATCAAATGGACTACACAATTTTCTTTTGGGAAATTACGACAATATGAATAATTGTGAAAATCTATGATTATTTGGATAAAATTGACATTTATTTTAAAGGTAGTTATGTTTTTTTATTTTCAATTTAATCAAAATAATGTTATAAAATAAATTAAAAATAAAAAATATATTAAATATTGACTATAAATATGTAGTATTGGTATGTAGTATTGATAAGCCATTGTATTGTAACCAAGTGTATTGACAATTTGTACCATGTAATAATTCCTATTTACAAGTTAAGAATCTCCATAGTTAAAAATCTTGTTATTTATTTATTTATTATGTATATGTAAATAATAATTTAAATGAGCCTATAATTTAGTTAATTTTTTGTGTTTTCAAATTTTAGCAAAGTAAAATTTATCATGAAATAAGTGTTTTTAGGTTTACTAACTACTATTCATTGTTTTGATGTTTATGGACTTTTATCAATCATTAAAATGAATTTATAATTTAGTTAATTTTTATAATTTTCAATTTTATGGATGTAAAATTGAGTTATTCAATGTTTTGATGTTTATCAAATTCTGCTAATCATTTAATTTATACAGCTAAGTTAATTATATAGTTTTTTTTAAGGGTTAGACTTAACCTAATTGCGCTTAGCCATTTATTAGATAAAAAAAATATTCAACTCAAAATGAGATACTTATCACCAAAATTATGTTAGTCTAATTAAAAAAGAAAAAAAGAAAAAAAAAATTATATTTATTACAGATTAGGGAAATCAAAATGAACCGAGAACACTAGTAAGACAACTGCAAATCTATTCCAAACACCAAAACTCCAGAAGCCAGAGTTAGTAATGGGACTTGCATTCATATTGCTTATATCTTCATACACTACAGGCCTATGGATAAAGCGTCGGAAATTTAAATATCATGTAAATTTGAAATTTAAACCTAATGTAAATTTGCAATTTAAATCTCATGTAAATTTGTTTTCCTCTTTTGATGAATTTGAACTCGTTCTCCATAAAATTTCCCGTTCCATACAACCAACTATTGTGATCACATGCACCGGTTTTTTCAATGTAGACAAATTCTATAGACCTCATTATTCAGAACTACTCACTAAACAAACAATGGAAGCAATCAGCCTGGATTCATAATCCTTTTAACTATTTCAACGCTCAGCAGACAAGCAAAATGACATGTCATTATCAAGTAGGACTGAGCGTACTTGCCATGGCCCATGAAAAGCCTCACTGGTTGGCATTTCAGAGAGTATCGCGTGATGTATATATACTGTGTATGTCATAGGAAGCAGTCTACGTTAAGTGCAGAGCATGTCTGAATATCTATGCAATAGACCAGACAATTCAAAATAATGTCCTGTTTGTCAGAGTATAAATAAATTACGAGATTCTTGTCCTTGGGATTCTCAAGAAGGAAACGCTGTTGAACACTAATAATTGCGGATGAAAAGACACTTTAACGTGACGAGGCACAGGTGTGTAAGAGTTTTGAACCACAGGTTGGCAACTTGGCAGTGTTGATGAAGCACGTGGGTTGTACAGGATTGCACATGCAAAGCTTAAAGTTCAGTGTTTTAGTTCAATGGCAAAGCTTAAAGTTCAGTGTATTAGTTCAATGGCATGGTGGTAGGAGTATGGTATTCAATTAAATTATTATATCTGGAGTAGGCATGGTATTATAGATTTAGTTTTGTTTGGAATATTTATTGGTTTGTTTTTCACTAAAAAAAATTGACGCTTATCCATAGTTTAATATGGGAATTCAATTTCTGTTATTTATTATTATTATTTAAATTTATTTATTTGTAAGACGATTAGTTATTATAGGATTTTTGGTAGCTAATTTTTTTTGTTCTAAATTTTGTTTTTCTTCATTTTTCTATTATTTTATTTTTTCTCCATTTTTCAATTTAAAATGACTTATTATTATATTAAAAACACATTATTTAAAAATCATATTATATATATATATATATATATATATATATATAATATATATATATATATATATATATATATATATATAAGTGTATATGTGTTAATATAAACAATATTAATTAATCATATTTTTAATTTTTTTGTGATGTCATTTAACAATACAACATTTTACTAATTGTTTTACTTTTGTGATTAAATTTTTGTCTTTACTATCTTTTGGTTTAATTAAGTTATATTTAAGCTAAGGGGCAACCCTTGTTTATGTATGGGACGTTGAAAATTAAAGAAGATAATAAGTTTTCGCTGTTTAATTTGTAGAAATTGATTTTTCACTATATTAAAAATAAATTTTAAACTACTAAAATTTATTATCTAATCCAAGCTTGTATTGTTTGTTAAAAACAAAAAGTCTAATAGTTAGACTCCTTCATATTTATATGGCAGGGTGCAATAGTGTTTTTAATTTTGGAAAGTTGATGAGTGTGAAAAAGCTTTTGTTTAGTTTGATTATAGGATGCTTGGTGAGATTGTAATCTATTTTTAGGTTTTTTGAAGTTTGAGTTTATATCAAGTCAGACAATAACGTTTTTTCATGTCTGGTATGTTTAAGTTGTTTCTTATAACATCATCCTCCTCGTTCAATTTAGTAGGGTAGAAGTGTGGAATGTATTGTTTTTGGACCTTATGTGGTTTTGTCTCTACTTGAATTTATCAGTTGTTGTAGGTTTCAGGGATGAGCTTATTACCCATAGGAGTTGGATAGTTGTGATTTGTATGTTGGTTTATGTTGGTGTAAATTGTGTGGTGATGACTTTGGCCACAAGGTCAATTTGTATACTGCTAGTGTTCTTGTTTTAGGGGGTTATTCTTGCCAGTCTTCTAGTCATGGTCACTCGTTGGACATGCAAAGTTTCGAACCTCGCCTGCTCATCATGCCTCCCTGGAAATTCATGCGATGTATGAGGGGCGGTGGCAACAGTAGCCCGTAGGTACAACATAGGGCATGACTTTTTGCCTAGGACTCAATTGCAACATATTTCAATGCGATGTTGCCTATTAGTGTGAAATCAGAAAATTGGAAACTAAGTCAGGTGCTGAGAAGCAATCCTACAATGACTTTGAGATATTTGATGAGGCATTTTTTTGGGTTCTCGACACTAGTCACACCAGGGGACGGAGAAAGCAATACCTTAATTCTATAGCGTTACACAGGCATATAAAGACCCTACTTGGCTTGGTATTGAAAGATAAACAAGTGGAAAGGTACAATATTATTGTTGCACTCAAGGATATTAAAATGATGTTGAGGAACAAACATTTCTCCATGGATAGGCTCGATGCAAGGCTGAACCTTGTAGAAGGGCATCTCCATTGTGACATTGATACCGATTCACCTCTTGATTCAAGTGCAAGGGTCCTAGTTCCCATTTCTTCTTCTAACTCTTAATGGCTTTCAAGTTCACTCGTATATTTGGATTCCACCTATGTTTTGTATTGTTTATCCAAAATGTCTAGTTTTGCGTATTTTTGATATCTATGATAAGAACAGTTGGTGGATTCTACTGAATTCCATGGAGGCAGTGAGGATCCCAACATAAAATCTTTTAATTTACAAAAAAAAATTGTTTTTTCATAAAAATTAAATTATGTAAACACAACAACAAATTTTTCAATAATTAATTAAATTTAAAATTAAGTTAACAAAAATATTTAAAAAATTAACTCAACTTGTTAGAGTGTATGCTAATAACACAAAGGTTGCACATTCATGACTTACATGGGCCAAAATTTGACATTTAAAAAAATGTTTGTTAGGATTTAGGAATGATGGTGAACATTGTGAACACCATGAGAGAGAGAAGGGTTTACGTTGAAGGATTCTTTAGATCCGTCACATCGAGTTTAGAGAAATGGCTGTCGGAGAGGGTGATGCTTCTCACTCCTCCTCTATCCTTTGTCTATAGAATGGAAAATATGGATTGCACGACGATTAAGGATCTAGGAGGAGGAGCTCACCTAGATGCTATCAATGGAGTTATCATCTCAGATTTCGTTGGGTTTCCATCTATTGGTCTTCGTGGGAGCCATAAGCTTGTGGAGGCTCTCTGATGCAACTTTTTCATCCCATTTTTAAAGGGTATTTTGAGCATACAAGCACACCTGGGCATGACAAATGCATGTGCAAGATGTTTTCCTGCAAAGTGTTTGTCAAAATTATTGATTGTGATTCTCAATGGGGCCCCTTGAAAGCCTACAAAGTTTTCAACATAATGCTCCTACAAGGAAAGTTTCTCAGGCTAGCCATGGATGTATCATGTTTCCAACCTTCTGATTGTGGGAAGGATGTCGACAAAATGCTAAATGAAAATTCAAAAGGAGGAGTCAACCTAGGATTTGGTCATGTTTGCAAATTGTTTGATGAAAGCCTCTAGCCAGTGGGCCTTCCCAAGGGTGTTATGGACAAGGATTTTAAAAAATTCTTCATTTTTGTTTGATCCTTGTCTAAACATTCTTTGTGTTTCAAGGTAAAAGAGGCAAACCTTGTAGTTTTGGTAGCCGACCGTATTCATCAAAGTATAGCAATCCTTGTGGGAGCAATTAGGATCCTCTATGAAGGGGGGTTCTTGAAGATGTAAAGTGATATCAAACCTTATGGCATTAAAAAGGAAACTTCTATCTTCTCCCTTGTTTTTGGTCTGTAGGGAGGCGCCAAGGGTGACAAGATTCTTCTTTTGCATGGTCCATGTCTTTCAAAGAAACCCTAAAGTCGGGTCCTAGTCCTCAAACTCCTAATGAGCTCTAAGGTCAGGCTTTTGTGGTGGAATATTCTCAGATTTCCCAATGCTAGAGGTGAATGAGAACATTAATAAGAGAAGAACAACAAATTTTGAAAGTTGGGCAATTATATGTCGTTTTAATGGTTTTTGGCCTTCTGCATCTTCCCTCTAGGATTGGGTCTACCAAAACTAGTTCTAGAACCTAGATTTTTTATTTTTCTCGAAGGGATCTGCTTTGTGGTTTTCTTGTCTTTATGGAATTGTTATATGCTTATTCAAGCTTGCATAAAAGAGTGTGCCCATGAACTTGTTGCAGACTGAGCGTGTGTGAGTAGGTGCCTCTGACACTTACAAGCTGAGAGAAAGTCAAAATACTTTAAAAAACACCAATCGACTATAAGGTGACCATTGGAATGAATGATCGCAAGATCCATAGTAGGCTAAAATTCAAGTGTAGACCAAATTTTGGAGGGTGTTTGTTGCAGTGACAACAACATGCTATGATCCACCATATGGAGTCTCTTTCTCTTTTTCTTCTTCTCTTGCTTACCTTTACTCTTGGTTTCTCCATAAATCATTGTCTTTTGTATGGATCATTATCTCAAAAGAGCCCAACTTGGTATGATTCCATCCAAGTATATATTTACCACCATGTTTTTCTCACAACACATTTAATGCATTTATTACTTCGTATATTAAAAATATGATGTCTCTTTCTTGAACACACCTCTCACATATCCTTCCTTTAACCTCTCAGCTCCACTAATTAAGCCCTATCATTATCAATTTTTACTTATGTTTTCTTTAGTATCATTGCCCTATTATTTCTACCCCTTCTTCATATTCCTCTTCACTCATTTCCTTCCTTCCCTAGGAGTCATTATATACATCCATTTTCTCACTCAAGGAAAATTTAAGAACTTTTGTGATGTAGGTAAATGGCTTAATTTTCATCATTTTCCCACACCATAAATACCTGCCCATGAGTAAATACATGTATAGTTCCTATAAATATTCTCTCTCATTTTCATTTGATTTGCATAATCTAAATATTCTATTTATTTCATGATAGTTAGATTAATTTAATGGTTGTTCTCTTACATACATAATTTAGCTATCATATCGCTTACATGATAGTTAAATTCGTTTCTCATTATCTAATATCATCATCTAGATTTCATAAGTTTAATTTTTTATCTTTTACTTGGATAATAGTTATGTTGTCTTGTTCCCCTACCCTAGCATTTCTATTCATCATGCATCTTATGTATCTCAAGCTTTATTTCACCTTTGTTTTGTGTGTTCTTGATATCATATTCCTTGGGTAAGTGTGATGTTATAGCTTTGTTCTTTGCAGTGGTTATTGATGCATGGGGTATCCACACAAAAAATTAGGAAGTTACATGAAGCTAAAGAATGAAAACTATCCTCTCATCATGTATGACCATTAGCTCATGCTACACATATTGGTTGGAAAAGCCCCATGCATTGTTTTTCTATTATTATTACTCTTATTTTTTCTTTGTGATCCATAAATATCCATGGATATTCTATTAGATAGTTT
Source organism: Pinus taeda (assembly GCA_000404065.3). Classification (NCBI taxonomy): domain Eukaryota; kingdom Viridiplantae; phylum Streptophyta; class Pinopsida; order Pinales; family Pinaceae; genus Pinus; species Pinus taeda. The sequence continues at coordinate 8,903 of APFE030297615.1, forward strand.
GTCATAATAGATCTAATAAAGCTAAACTTGAAATACAAATTTATAATATGAGGTTTATTTTCCTTGGACTTTTGGATTTATTACATTATTGTTTTCATTCATGCAATATACAAAATGCGAAAAATAGAGAACATAAAAAAAAATGCAATCACTCAAAACCTAATAATATAATATATGATTACCCGAATGCGGGTGCCAGCATGACAAACAGAGGGCCATGTGCCAGCCTCGTGGGAAGGATAGCGAGCCGGCGCCTCGGAGATGAGATATGAGGTTTCTTAATGAGGAATTGAATGGCATTCAATGCCATTTACTTTGGTTACCGTCCCAAGGGAATAACGAAGGCAACAGCAGAATGAAAACCAGAATGTTCACGGAGATTGGAATGTCTGAACAGGAGAGGAATTGGAGGCCAACTGTGGAAGAGTATGATGGTCTGGTGAGGAATGAGGGAGGTGTTGGAGAGAGTAAGCCTTCTCGCAAAGCCAGGCCTTGTGCAGGGACGAAGCTCTACTCACGACATTTCCGGAAGATTGTAGTCGGGGTTCAACATTGGTATCGCTCCTTACAAGCACTGCAACGAGGAAGACTTCTCTCTTCAGCGAGAGTCTTTGAATTACCCACTTCTGAGGTGAAAAGGGAAGAGATAGCGGTTAAGGGTAAGCTTTGGGAGGCAACGGAGCATCATAAGCCTTCTATGGCTCCTCGTCAGCGCGCCACTCCCCGCCGTGGGCGAAATCATGGACAGAGGGGAAGTTCTGGAGGCAGGGGAATTCAAAGCCCGTGGCGTATCTCCCCACTTGCTTGCGCCTCGCCAAGTTCAATTGGGTCATAGGACTCTGGTTATGCGATAAGCAACACTGTGCAATCGGAAAAGTTCAAATATAAACGCCGAACTAACAAGCCTATCATCTCAGCGTTGATTACAGTCATCTTCACTGAAGAAGATGAAGAGGAAGACAGCGGGAAGGAGGAAACAGAGGAAAAGGAGCCCAGCTCGGATAATTCCTCTCAGAGGAGGGGAAAGGAAGACAGCTCATACATTCCCTCCTCTCAGAGTAGGCTTGAAGAGGATAGCACCTGTGTTCATTCGGAGGAGCAGAACGAAGTCCTAAAAGAAATTGGAAGCATGATGGCTGAGGATACCACCAATATTGCTCAGCAACCTTCAGAGGATCCTCAGGCAATGGAAGTCTCCAGGAAGGGCAAGGAGCCGGACGACACCTTTGCCAACATCCTGTACCTCAAGCTCCCGCCAGGAATTCAACGACCTGAGGACATCCCGGATGGCATGGAGGTGACCTGGGAGCCTGATCCGGAACAGGAAGCAGCGGAACGGGAGGCTGCGGAACGGGAAGCTGTGGAAAGGGAGGCTACGGAACGCTCCAAAAAACACAAATGATATTCACTGCTATGCGGGTAAGGTCTGAGGCTCCGGGTTTGGGGATTATCCATATGTTTTTGTTGTTTCCATTACAACGTGTTCTGTTCGTGATCGGCCACCTATGTCTGGCAACCATGGCGATGTGTACTACGGCTAGCGTCTCTCTTAGACAAGCAAGCACCTGTGCTCTGCTTATTTTGAAAATGCTCTGTTTTTTGGCAAAATTCCAAGACTGTAATGTCTCAATCTTCAGCTTGGAAATGTTTTATTGATGATAGCTTTCATGTAAACAGTGTAATAGTCTACTACTGCTTTCATAAGCTTAAGTGTTGCTACCATGTTCCTCTATATCAGCAGGAAAGATCTTTTTGTGGAAAACTTTGACAGAGAGTTGTTTACTCACTCTCAGAGGTTAAAACCTCTTGTACATATTTTTTCAATTTCCTTAATATAATTAGTTTAGTCTTTGCCCAAAAATATAAAAATAAAAAATTAATAAAAAAAATAAAAATAAAAATGTATATATATATATATATATATATATATATATATATATTATATATATATAATATATATATATATATATATATAGATATATATAATATATATATAATATATATATATATATAATTATATATATATATATATATATATATATAGATAGATAGATAGATATAAATAAATAATAATAATACAATATATGATTTTAGAAACCCTTAAGAGAGAAAACCTAGTGGAAGGTGAGGTTACTTTGCTCTCTGTTTCTTTAAATGGAAATGGATGTAAGTACAAAGGAGTGAGACATATGGACCATGGGTTGCTAAGTGCACAAACCCCCTTTGTTTGATCTCTCTCTATCCACTCTCCACTACTCTAATCATTTATAGAAAAAAGTGCACTTGAATAGAATCAAATCCGTTTTCCTTCTAGTGGCATGGTTATAACACAACCTTATATCCAACTAGTGGTTACATTTGACTCCATCAACTCTTAACTAGAGTTGCACTATTGTCTCTTCCAGAGTCTTCTTCATCATCATTGCATGGCTAGCCCCTTTTCCATGAATAATGGGGGATAACATGGCATACGCTCGAACCATGATGGCCAAAACATGAAGGTCAACTTCTGAGTGGAATAAGTTTTACATACAAACTCTGTTTGAGGTATTTCTTGCACCACTGGAAAGGTATTTGATTATAGAATAATGATTTCTAGTGTAGCACTTAAGTGAAAAAATTTATTCCCCAAACAATTCTCTTTAATTCCTCAAACTTATTTTAGAGGATTTTAGACCCAAATTCACCAAACTGGGACATGCCGGTAAAAATGGTATTGTGAGTTGATTCCTCCAATTTTTTCACTCTTAAAGAAATAATAGGGATGATAAACAATATAATGATCCAATCTGGATCACTTTGTCTTTTTCTTTCTATGCTTCTCTCTTCCCTGCAATTTTCTATTTTCCCCATCTTATATAGATAAGCTCCTTCTGCGGAGGAATATCCAACGTATCACTTTCTTATTTTAGCACTCACGTATGTTCAGCCACTAGAGACATTGTGTTGTGATCACATCTACATTTGGGTCCATGTGTGACCACTTGATGATGATAGAACACTTCTGTAGATGCCCTTTTTTATGATGGTTGATCCGAATCGGATCATTATATTTTTTTCATCTATCTCAATGCATTCAGAGTGGAAAAAGTAGAGGAATCATCTCAGGGGACTGTTTTTACTAGTGGGACCTAGTGTGGCAAAATTGGGTTTGAAACCTTCTAGGGACATTTTGAGGCATTAAATGACATTTTTTGGGGGTAAAACATTTTCTCTTTAGCACCACACCTTTTCATGTTGTTCTACAAACAAATATCTTTCCAACAGTGCAAGAAATGCATCAATCAGAGTTCGTATGCAAAAGCTATGCCACTCAAAAGTTGACCTTCTCGTTTTCATACCTATAGTTTGGGAGGATGTCATGTCAGCCCCCATTATTCATGGAAAAGGGGCTAGCCACATGTTTGTGATGTAAAAGACTCTAGAAGAGTCTATATTGTAACTCTATATAAGCAATCCCTCAATGACCCGAATCTATGCAATGGTTTTGTATTTAGGAATTAAGAGTGATTCAAATCTATTCTCCCTTCTTGGTTGCATGGTGGAAAGTGTATCTCATGTTGGTAAATAACGTATCATTTGTGTGTTCCATGTATTATGGAATAATGAGGGATTTTGGCCCTAAAATCATGTAAAACCTACAAAATGGAGTCAAACTACATGGTCTGACTTTGTTGTATGACTCATGTCCTCATGTAATCATATATCATTGAGGGTTAGTTCAAGTGGTCATGAAACAAAGGTAGATCCCTCCCTCAAAGTTGGGGAGGTTAAACTCTCTTAGGAAAATCTAATGATTTATTCTTGGAAAAAGGTAACCCATATCAAAAACAACATCAATAAAAAGGTAAAAGTTAAATAACTTTAAAAAAAGCACCAAAAGTTTGTAACCCTAAGTCTATATATATATATATATATATATAATATATATATATAGCGGGAAAGAGTATTGTTATCCCACATGTAATGAAAGAATAAAAAATATTTATACATGAAAATTTGACTATTTATTCTCAAAATCATTCTGAAAAAAAATAAAAAAATAAAAAAATAAAAAATAAAAAAATAAAAAATAAATAAAATAAATAAATAAATTATATATATATATATATATATATATATATATATATATATATATATTATATATATATATATATATATATATATATATATATATAAGTTTGTAACCTTAACTTTAAAGGTTAATATAATGTTATAAATCTATGAAAAAAAACATTTATGAGAAAATATATATATTTTTTCTTAACTATAACTAGAGGATTTGTATTATTAAAAGTTATAGTAGAGATATTTTATAGTTTGTTTTTAAATAGAAATCTACAAGAGAAAAATAGATAGAGTTCCAACATTTAGCTATAAGCCAAAAAAAATTTAGTTATAACATCCTCTCGAAATATCTAATAGTATAATTCCTACGAAAGAGACCTAAAGCACTGAAAGCTTTATACAACATATCTACTTGTTTAGAAAAATGCATGTCAATGGTGGCTTTGTATGTTGCTTCATGTTGAAGGAAATGTAGCTAGGTTCGGTCTTCATAAATGTACTTTTGATATTTGTATTTATTCAAGAAAATAAATATTATTTTTATAATATATGTCAATGAGTTTCTTGCTCATTGAAATAGGTCTAGCACATGTTTAAGTGCTATAAGTAAGTCAAAGAATCAAAATAATTATGTTGAAGACCTTAAGGGTATGTTACATTATGTATAAGAGTCAAAGAAGTCACCTCCAAGCAATGACACCATCAAAAGAAGCAATGGCACCATTAAAAGCACCCATCAAAGCAAAGGAAGTCAAGTCGGCCTCAAGGCAGAAAGTCAGCCTAAAGGAGGGACAATCCTCTATATATAGAGGTTGTCCACTCCTCCAAAGACGACACAATCATCTCTGAAATCAGTGAGCAAGTGAAGTCAAATAAAAGGTGCAAAAGTTGAGTTGAAAGGAGCCTCTAGTGCAACGAAGAAGTATAAAGGACTATTTTAGGGTAAATTATAGTCACACATGTGAGGAATAGGAGGGTTGTCTGTGTTAACTACAACAACAACATTAAAGTTGCTCATCTCTCATCGTTTGGGCTACAAACTCGGCATACTAGGTCTCCTATCCAAGCGAAGAAGGAAGGACCTCAAGCGAAGGAAAAAGGAGCCATATAACATCAACAAGAACTCTCACACGTGTGAGAATTAGGGATGCAATGCTGTCACACTAAGCCTACCACTATACATCAAGAAGGGATTCTGTTGATCAAGAGAAGGCAGGAGTATTCTTAGGTGAAGGATATCACTAAAGATAAGTATCTCTTCTAGAATGACTACTAACAGTGGAAGGAAGAACCAAGTGCCGGAAGGAGGACGAAGTGCCAGGGCACAAAGTGCCACAAGAAGGTGGAAAAAGTGTTGGGGAGACATAATGTAGAGAAAAGGAAGGACTTGACTTGTGCTTGGAGGATCTTCTAGTCAAGGGTCTAGGGTTTGGCATTGATCAAGAAAGAAGCTTCAATAAGAGAAATCTTACCGAAGGGTTTTCCTCTCAAGAGAAGAGAGGTTTTGGCCCTAGCAGAGAGCCAATATCTTGTGTTCCTTTTTTATGTTTTGATAACAGTTTGATGAAGTACACACACATGCATTAATAAGAGATGAAGAACATTAAGCTAACAAAGACAAGAAAAGTAAAAAGACTTCACAAATTGTTATCTAGTCCCGAAGAATCACTCTACACCTAATTGCCCTAGATTCTTCAACATTTCCTATGCTAGGTCTATCATATCTTTGGTTGTTTTCACGTACTTTGAAAGTTGGTGGATGATGTTATCTTCCATAATCTTTCTAAGGTTTGAATTGACAAATTGAACTTCATTATAATTTCTAGATTTCTTACCTTTTAATAAAATAAAAACCATGTTTTGAATTTCACTATGTCATGTCTCAAGTGCATTAATTTTGTATTTTTGGTTACATCAGTGTGCGCATTATGACTTCGATCTAAAACACAACATTGTTTTCTTGGTCTTTCATTTTCTCTGAGAGTTAGTAAATCATGATATCATGGCCTTCAATTGCCTCATGTCACCTTAAATCCCACTTAATCAACTATAATTCGTTATAATCCATTGAACTAGTGCTAGAATGTAAGTTAGAGAATAAGAGGTGAAATCCGCAAGATTTAAGACAACCAAACTTGCAGAAAAATGATGGAACTATTGAAACCAAAAGTAAAGGGTTAGGGTAGGCATTAAAAGAAGGATTGCAACCAAAACACAACTAATCAAGACTCCATAGAATTTAAGACCCAATTGAGTCCCTTTACATAAACAATTCAACAAAGCAACATATTCATCCAAAATAAGACCATAATCTAGACCTTACAATGGAAACTACCAAAGCTTCAAATTCAAGTTTAGGAATAAATGCAATATAACTTTGCTCTAAGCCTTCAGAAGGGGATGACCAAAATTCTTCAAAGGGAGTGACTAAATTTCTTCAAATAACAATTGAGCCAAAAAATTTGAGGACAACTCCAAGAACCAACCAAAAATTCAATTCATCAGGTAACATGCATAGAGCATTGACCAACTTACCCAAGGAGTTGACATTGTAAAACGCTAGAGCCATCATGCAAATATAAAAAAGAGTAACCTTTGGGTTGGACTTTGCACTAGATGTTAATACTCAAGAAAAATCCAAGCATAATGCCATAAGCCCATTGCACTTGTTCCAGACACAAATGTAGGTTCATAAACATGTAATAAGGATCTTTGGGGCATGTGATATAAGAGGAGTGTTGCTTCTTATATTCCCTCATTCTGTGTTTGTTGTGAGCCTTAAATCATACCCTGTGCCCTCTCAAATGAACATATATGGGATGCTCTTCATTTTATCACGAGACAAGTCAATAATACTCATTATTACTAATGAATTGCCCCCACCTTTTTCAAAGTTGCTTGATTAGCTAATTATCTAACCATTAGTTTTTTTCTTGCCAGATGCGGTAAAAAAATGAATTTGTTTCAACTATTAACATTTCTAATCCTCTATATCATTAATGCCATGCCAATTATGAGTCTATAAGTTTGGTGTCCAAAACCATGTACCTATGACTATTTTGGAATCCCTAAGTACATAAGCTTTAAATTAATTATTAATAAAAATAACAAAAATTTGAAAACTAAGTTTTGGACTTGTAATAGTAAAGAGTGAATCCCCTAACAACCTTGAATATATAATAATTTATGAAAATATTAAAACTATGTAGATGTACATAAGCTTTAAATTAATTATTAATAAAAATAACAAAGATTTGAAAACTAAGTTTTGGACGTGTAATAATAAAGAGTTTGAAAAATAAAATTCAAATGAATAATTTTTAAAATTTAAGATTTATTAAAATTAATAGTTATAAAATTTAGTTCTATTGTTATTCTATTTAAAAGAAGAGTTTATTCTTAGTTATGATCCTTCACAGACCGTTGCTAATTTCAGTTAAATAAAATTCATCTCAAAAATATTAATAAGATAAAATAATTAAATTTATTATTTAAAAATATATATTTATTATAAAATATTATTATATATATGAAAAAGAAGACTAAATTGTTTAAGTTGGGAATTATTTTCTTGGTGGCGTATCCATTCCACATTAAATATCTTGGCACTTTTCTTCCTTGGTACGGCATTCATTTCACATGTCATTTGTTTTTAACATAGATGTGATAGGTTAAATCCAATGCACATTTATTCAATATGACGAGATAATGAGGTAGCATTAACGTAATTAAAAAAATTTCTTCCATTAAGGAGTGTGATAATTTTAAAAGATATTAAAGGCAAATTCATTTTATTTTTAAATTTAATAAAAAAATGATTTAAGGTTTAAAGATATAGGGTAAGAATTTATTCTTATATATAATAATTTTATAGATTTTTTTGGTAAATTGAAAAGTTTTTATTAATGAAAGAGCATATTTATAGATGTCAAAATGTATGTGGTCTTACTTTGACTATGTTTGTTGACCAATGTGATAACTATACAACAAACAAAAGTAGAATTTTCAGTTGAGAGGTCCAAAGCCTGAGAGACCTAACATACCAGAAAACTAGAAGAACAATAAAAACACTAGTGATCATAATTAGTCGTCAGATGTAATTGAAGCAAGATTATCTGGCCCTGTACCTCGAGGAGAAGGAGGGCGATAGAGACAATTGACATGGTGCTCAAAGTGAGCAAGCCAAGTTTCTAGTTTTCCAACTTTCTCCGTTAGCAAAATTTGCCCGTGCCAAACAACCACCACCCTTTCACGAACATGGCACTGGAAGTATTGGAGTTGTTTAAGTTTGGCCATGACAACCTCATGCTCCTCCCTTCGGGTTTGATCAAGAGCTTCTAACCAAGCAATGACAGATTGCACCAGCTCCTGGAAGTCCCTGGACGTCTGGAAGGAGCTTGGTTTGCTGACCCTGCACGTCCTTGACTGTTGTGAGCCCAAGAAGCCATAGCACGACCACGACCCTATCCTGGGCCACCTCCGCTGGTGCCAGGACCACACTGAGTTGACATACTATTGCGACTGCCTGTCATGGAAACTGCTGAGTATCTGTGTCCTCCACGCACCTTGCTTGAAGCTGCCACCACACACAATTGCAACACCACCTCGATGCCTAGCCTGAGCAGGTGAACCTTCCATCTTTATCGGGGCTAGGATGCACGAAGAGTGAGGGCAAGGCTTCATGATGGAGTCTAAATAAAGTCGAAGTCTTGGAGACAGTAATCAAAACAAACCAAAGGCCACCGAAAAGAACTTAACTAGACACATGCAAGAATTGAGAGCCCCACTGTGCAACCACCTTCCACCAGAGGCCAAGCAGACCTCGCCATAGATCGAGAGGGAAAGGTAATCCAATGCAAAGGTTCCCACCACGGGAAATTCACCGCTAGACTAGAACTGAATCAAACTAGAACAAGCGAGAGAGACCAAACATAAAAGGCCGGAAGGGGAATAGAAAACAACACACTAGAGAAATTTGAAGAGCGGGTTCCCAAATTCCAAACTAACGCCAATACCGCAACAAGACATTGAAGGGAGGTATGAAACCAGTGAACTGTAAAAGGAAGAACTGAGAGACGAGAACGCCCGAAGACCAGCACCACCCTTGAGCCAATTTTGCAACCCAAAAGAGAACGACACCACTAGTAGACCCGAAACTAATAAAACCAGCAGCGGACACCAGAGACATACAACCTAATAAGCACCCACCATAAGACTGAGGCAAGAAACCCAGAGAGTGCAAGGCGATTAAACTCGGAACCAACCAAAGTTGCAAATGACAAGCTCTCCAGTTTAGGACAGAGAGGGAAAATTTCTCAATTGCAGGAATGAGAGAGAGAATATCGAATGAGGCCCGCATGAGGAGCAAAAAATAGACGACCACCACCCTAGCCCAAATACCAGAAGGGATAAGGGTGCAGAGGAGTGCGCAATGTTCCGTGAGCCACAAAACAACCAAAAAACTTCACAGACCATGCAATTTAACCGTGGTGTGACAACGCCATTGAAACCCAAATCAGAGTGAATCTATTACATATAGGTGAGGGAGAATGGTTCACACAAGCGAGCCCAAGAGTAATTATTGTCACGTTGTGGAGGCGCTGATGTCCTACCCTCCCCCATTAATCGATGACTCGTTGTCATTAGTCACGTGACCGGTGGCTTCCGTAGCCCAACACCCCCATCGAGGATATATAGATTTTAAAATTATATGAATATAGATTAAATTTATTATTATTGCTTTTTAATTTTATAAAATTATTAAAAATTATAGATAAGAAAAAACATAATTATATTACTTATTTTTATTAAAAAGGTGTTTTCTTTACTAATTGTGTAGACCTTTCATTAAATAGTATTAGTGTTATATTTCATTAAACTGTAGGTTTTGAGATGATTGGCATGCCTAATCTGTGGCTTGAGTAACCGCCACCGAGGGCATCTAAGCCGTCAAAATCACCTGAGGATCACACCCTACCTAAGCCACACAAACCCTTAGCATGTGCATCTAAGCCATCAAAATCCCCTAAGGATCACATCCTACCTGGGCCACACAAATCTTTAGCATGTGCATCTAAGCTGTCAAAATCACTTGGGGATCACTTCCTACCTGGGCCACACAAACCTTTAACATGTGCATCTAAGTTGTCAAAATCACTTGGGGATCACATCCTACTTGGGTCACACAAACCCTTAGCATGTGCTAGATTTTTGCCCACGGGGTTTCCAACCGATGACTTTTTCACCATAGGACGCCTAGACAAAACACCTTGTCACCCTTTATCCACGCCAAGGTAGTGGAGAAGGGAGTTTTATTAAAATGAATATTTCTTAGTTTTTTTAAACCCATGAAGTGTTGGTTTAGATGAGTTTAGTATCACCAATCACAAATTCAAACGTCATAAGGAAGAGTTGAAGATAGAAACCTAAGAAATTAAACTTCTAAAAAAATATAGGGGCTTGACCAAGCCTCCCACAATCCCATTGTGGATGAATTCATCTACTTCTATTCAATAAATAGGCTATCCCCAATTTAATCTTCAGCTTAGTCATAAAAAAAAATTAAAAGCAAAAAGAAGTTGAGAAAGGATTCAAATTTTCAAGGATAAAAAACAATCTTCATCGTCATAATATTGATCACTGCGAAGATTTACAGTATGAAGTCTGTCAAATTTCACCCATGGTCACCGTGGCCAACAAGAAATACACCTTGAAGATCCTCGCGATTGTTTTTGACAGGGAATATGAAGTAGATCATCGATCTGTTACTTCGCTTGATTCATATTACATAATTCAATAAAATATACAAAGGAATTTTATCATACACTCTACGACTATACAGAGATGCGTACATGTCCTCTTTGCCTGTATTTGCTTGGTTGTTTAGAGCTACGAAACAATAGAGAGGGTGGAGTAGCTTCCCACCACTCTCACAAAACTGGAAATCTGCATTAGCTGATCCAGAGCTCTTTCCACACTACCCGTTTGATCATCTGACACAGGTAACTCCAAATCTACGAAGAAAACGTACTCAAAATAACACCTGGAACTGCCCCCGTCTTGCTCTTTGACCAGACGCAGGGGGTTTTCACGGAGAGGGCGGGATTCGATCTTTGTCACTTTTATGTCTCTCACAGCGAATATCGACAGAGCCTTGAACAGATCTGCCGTACCCTGTTTCAGCGAGAAGGCCACCGTGGTCTTTGACCCGGGGAATGCAGAGGAGTTGCAGTTATTGTTGTTGGGTTTGCTCAGAATCAGAAATCTGGTGGTATTGGAAGAATCATCCTGTATTTCTTCTTCCACCACTTCAAGCCCGTACTCCCGCCCGGCAATCTTGCTGCCAATGACGGCCGTGTCGTCTATGCGGTTCTCCGCTACGAAACGAGCCGCGCTCGCAGCGTTGTCCACGGCCTCCACCTCCAAGCCAAGAGCCACGAGGCGCCGCTCGCAGTGAGCGAGTGCCTGCGGATGGCTTATCACTCTCTTCAACTCCCGCCTCTTCCCTGCCTCTTTCACAGCCAGAAGGCAATGATTTATGGGCAACAGTAGCTCGCCCACGACACGGAGATCGGGATGGCGTAGCATTAAATCGTAGTTCCTCTCGATAACTCCGTCCAGCGAGTTCTCCACAGGCAGCACTGCCCGATCGGCGGCGTCCGATTCCAGCGCTTCGAAGGCGGACTCCATTCCCCCTTCACAGGGGAGGGCATCGCACCTCTGGAAGGCTCGAACCGCTGCCTCTTGGCAATAGGAGCCACGCACGCCCTGGTACGCTACTCTCACCGGCACCCCTTCAAACAATGGCCCTGTCCAAAGGGGCTCCATGGGGAGCAACGCATCGTTATTGCCAGAAAAACCCTCTTTGTAAATTCGTTCGAGCCGATCTAATAACGCCGTATCCAGGTCGCCAGATCGTTCTACCCGCCGAAATTTCAGAGGATCGAACACGGGCATCTTTTTCCGCGTTGCCCGCAACGCATTGGTTACAGCGATCGTGGTGCGTTTGCAGGTCCCGGAACGGGAGGCGACGAAGCCATTATCGCGCGCGCTCAAGAGCTGCGTCTCCCTTGTTGGAAGAAACGCACATCTCAGAGCCATAGCCTTGTAGATAATTACTGATCTCTAAATCCGATGTGTGTTTTCTTATGGTTACAGAATATAGGTAGCGAGGGAGGGAGAGATTCGCAGAGATCTGAGAACCTCTGCCAAGGAATTCAGAGACCGAGGAGAGTATATATGCAATTTAGCTCCGGGGTGGTAGGTGAGGAGACTGACGTGGCTGCTTCCTGCCCTTTCTCAATCTAGTTTTGTTAGTTTTAGTGTGAATGCATTTCAAGGAAGGGTCAAGAATGGAAGCACAGATTTTCAAAGGACCCGCCGGGTGGCTCAATGGAATCCAGTTGTGTCTACGAGTGGGGAAACTATCAAATTTCTACAACCTATTGGCCCCCTCGTGAATTTGTTGGTTAGGTGAACCAGCTACTTCCCATGACTGCTCACATCTACTTTATGCATCTTGCCAATCAAATATTCATTAACACATTAAATTAATGGTTAATAATGTTTTATTTAGTTATTTGATTAGTTTGAGTGTAGGTTGGGCAATTGGGAAAAATTATTAGGATGTGGGTCACGCTGTGTTTTCATTAGGATTATTGGGATTGTGTTTCAATATTCATGGGAATAGTTTTAATCTTTACTCTAAATTCGTTTTTATTTTCGATTTTCTTATGAGGTCTGAAGTAAGCCTTGGTAGGGATTAAATTTTACATATACTAATTGGTCTACACCTCATGGATTTAATTGCTAATAATATTAGATATCAACATAGATCTATTTTAAATAGGGAGCCGAGAGGGATCCAATTTCTTTATGCCCAATTTTTTTTATGAACCCACATTATTTAAATGCTTTGTATAGTTATTTAATTTTTTGTATTTTTAGATTTTTTAAAATTTTAATTCAGGCCGACATAGCAAAATTTCAACTTTGATGACAGACAAACAGGGTTACACATCATATTGGGTTGTAGAATGAGCCTTTCGACTCAATCAATTGGTCTCTTTGTGGGAGGACCATGTGTTTGGCATAATGGGATGTTATCCCCTCCACTTGGTTTTAAATCCCATCGGGGAATATCTTTGACCCTTTGTGATAAGGCTCAAGGAGTAGGCTCTCCCATCCTCATTGAGTCTCAGATTTTGCTAAGTCTTCCACCATTGTGAACTAAGCCATAAATTTCTTGTATATAGTCATAAATTTCCTGTATATAGCCCCACCATTATGGAGTCTCTACTCTGGCTAAGTTATAAATTTCTTCTATACAGGATGTGATACCTAACTTAAATTACTCGAACAAGTTATTGATTCACTACAGTTAAAAATATTTATATATATTATTTTCATAGTTATAATTATAGTAAGGAAGCGATGTGAAGTTCTATGAATCTCAATTTGGATTAATCGTACAATTAATCCACATTTAAGATGTTATTAATAATGGAAAACCTTGATTTAAAGGATATTTGTTGAGTTATTTCTTCTGATGTTATATGAAGCAAACTTTTATTATTGGTCTCACCATACTTGTCTTTAATAAAATGTGTGAGGTTTAAAAAGTCCACGTAAATATTTGGTGTGCACGTGTATGATATGACTTTGTGTGGTTGATTGATATAAAAGTTGAAATTTGATTATCAAGGTGAGTCATCATTGGGTCATCATGACGTTATAGTCAACTACATCAAATTCTTATTATTTAAATATACACGTTTCTTAAAATAACGTTTATGGATTTTATCAAATATACTTAGTATAATTAAAATAATATCTATGGACCATATTTAAAATAGTACCTATGGATTTTAGTAAACGAGATTATGTGTAATGCGTGAGATAGGATGAAGGTAGCTATTTTGAAATTAAATATTATGTTATATTATTATTGATTTTTATATTTATATTAATATAGTTTTGTTTTTATGTTAATTAATTGATTAAGATATAATTTATATTTTAATGATATATAATTTTTTTTTGTTATTAATTAATAGATTAAGTAGTAAAATTATATGTTATATTATTATTGATTTTTACATTATTAAAATAAGGGTAATAGCTATAATGCAATATAGTCTATGCTTCTATCATTAATTAATTGATTAAGACAATGTGGGGTCTATATTTTATTAGGCACACTTTATTTTTTATTATTAATAGATTGTATGCAGTGTAGAGATCCGCACAATGAAAGCTTGAGAGCTTTCTCCGTAGTCCCACACAAGACTATTGGTTATTTTATTATTAATAGATTGTGCGGAGTGCGGATGTCCGCACAATGAAAACTGTAAAGCTTCCTTTGCAGTCCCGCACATATGCATTTGTGTTAATTTTGAAAATATATGTTAATATTAATATTTTAATGCTTTAAAAATCATGCTTTTAGATTTGATTTTTTAATGCTTTGAAATAATGTCATATGTAATAATGCTTTTTAATTTCCGTGTATGATTATACGGAAGATTAACTCCAAATTCGTTAGTGTGGAGCTCTGCATAAGCTTCTCTAGTTATGCAAAGCTCCGCGCCAACAAATTCGTTGGTGCCCATCTACCTATGGCCTTAGATATGCAAATGTATTAGCTCTAACACTATGACTCTCAGTGCTCTCAAGCTAGTGAACTAACTCTGAATGTTGTGATCTAATCATGTAATTGTTTTATGAATGCTTTAATTGAATTGTTTGAACTATTAGTTTTTTTTTCTCTTCACGAGAGTACTTCACTTGTGTTGCTTCCCGTAACCGAAAGTCACTCTCGCTTAATTGACTACGATATGAGTTTTTTTTCCTTATTATCACTTATCCTTTTTGGGCCTAGCTGACCGGAACAAAAAGTTAAGGAATTGATTTAACCAAAGGCCTCTTGCACGGTGAATAACTTTATTTAGCTTGAAAAATAGATTGTTTAAGCAAAGTAACCATCACTTGCGTACGAAACTAATGGAAAGGAAACTTCGTGATTGACATCGAACTAAAAATGAGTTTATGTAGGTGCCTGAGTTGTGATTACAAGCTCCCTGAAGGAAGCAATTTGCCTACAACTACCTATAGTGAAATAATGAGTTTACTACAACACCAACCAGTTGCTAGCAGTATGGGTGAAAGTACTAACCAAGACAAGAACAGGGATGGGTGGACCATTTAATCCAATTTCAGTAAATACCTGCTACGTATCGCTTAATATAATGGCCATTCCCATTATGTGATGTATGTAATGTTCAAGATTGAGTTACTATTCCAGAAGCGATGGCAGCTACAACGATAATAGAGGCAATAACATCATAAGCAAGGGTTGTGGTCCCAAATAGAGGAGTTTCTTCCCAAACCTTAGCCCCTATTCCCAAACCAAAGTAGTTTTATTTTGACAAGCTACCTCTTTCTAGTGTGCTACATGTTGAACCAAGAACACAAAACATGCTCTGCACATCTAACCGTCATTGAACAAAGTAGTGTTGAGCGTAGTAGTGTCGGTGCCATATCCACTTCTATACAAATTCCCATTCCCACATGCACCTCCTACACTATTATAAGCAGATGATTATGATCATCAATTTCTATTTATATATAACAATTAACTGAAAGAGTATATAGTAATGGATATAATGATGATGGATAATTACACAGAGTTTCTAATATTAAGGCTCACTCACCCATTGTTTGAGATGCATCACTTCCACCATAAAAGGTAGCGTGAGCAATAGCCCATCCTGCTACATTAACAGTGATAGATTGCATAAGGATAAGCATAATTAATGGTATTGCACCTAATATCTTCAATTCCATTGCTAATAAACTACAATATTCTTCAATGAATCAGATGGGTACTACCTGATTGCTCGTTGGTGTCTGGGTACTTGGATTTAAGTTCAAATTTATAGAGAAATTTTATAATCTTCTAATGAAAGCCAAGTATTTATACCTTTAGGTCATGTAAATGTACAATGATTCCATTACATTATATCCACATTGAGTATGGATGTGATTGGCATAGAATCAAAATTAGTCATTGAAAGGGTGATTTTCTCCTTTTGAAGCTTCAAATGCTAATATGATAGAGGTGTCACTTAATAAGGTATTGAACTTGAATCATGATATTTGTGTGTGTGTCTGTATATGAAATGAATTTAAAAACCACATGCTCCAGCTGATGCTTATCTTCATTCTTGTAAGCATTTTAGAAATCTTTCAACCATCACTAAATAGTATTCTTAATCATCATACAATGACGACGACATAGGGAGATCTTCGCCAAAAACATACCATGACAACAACTGAGAGAGATCTTCACCAAAAACATACTACCAACGCTGCTCTTAAATGTTATCCTCATGTTGTGTGTGTCCACATAAACAACACGGTCTATATTTATTTTGGTTTTTCTGTTAATCTCTCCTCCACATTACTTGAGCGTAGATGTTGATATGCCCAATTACAGTTATTGAAAATTCATGAAAGGTCACATCTAAAACCATTGTGTACAGTGTGCTGAATAAAAAGAAGGTGCAAAACGTAGTTATGTGGAATGCAGGGGATAACTCTCCTCTATGTCTTGCATTATGCACAACTATATCAAGCCATGACCTGTTGTATGTCGAACGCGCTAACCAACAGCTGGATAGATTGATAGAGGGTGACTCTAGGATGGAATTCCTTGTTGTACTTTGTGAAATTCTTGACAAAACAACTCTCTGATCTAATGACCCAGCATAACACATTTGCATGTGTATTTGGAGGAAGCATGTTTGTCAAGTGCTCATTTTTAGAGGTAATGGTCTAAGCTTCATAACCTTATCATTTATAATGGTTGGTGTCAATTTGATTTGTTTTATTGGATGGGTCATTGATGAGCCCCAATATTGCATCAGGAATGTTGCAACTCCTAAGGCTACTAACTTAAATTATCAACTCAGGGTTCATACAAATTTAAGAGGTGTCAACAATGTATGTGTAGCATACAATGTGTCCTTCTTTCATTCATCTAATGAAGTGAATGTCATAAAATCTAACTTAAACTAGTTGCAGAAATAAACCATGCTACTCTAATTGCAAACAAATCAAATCAATTATTCTAATTGGAAAATGGAAATCATTAATCTAATTGCAAATTGCTTGAAAAGAATAAATCTAATCTACAACACATAACTAGGAAATTTATAAACTATGTCTACTTCACTTGCATTGAAGAGTTTCAAATGTGAAAATTACTTCCTAACTCTATTTGTTGTTTTGTGCTTGCAGTGGAGGAATGGGAGGTCTAGAGTGGTCCTTAGGTCTCCCTAATCATGGATTTAGATTCTAGGGGTCATTATTCATCTATATTAAGTCAAAGTTGCAGTGGGGATCAAAACTGGTGAAGGAAAGTGTTAGACCCCTATACTACTAGTGTAACCCCTTATTGTTATTAGTACAACCCACTTATTATATTGATGTACCCAATATTGCTAAATTCCCAATTAAATCAAATTAAAATGGTATGGGAAATTTTATTTTATCTCCATTACAAGTGGAATCACTCCAAAATACCCCTGTTAAGTGACGTGCTAAAAAATAGCAAAAAATACTACTCTAAAAACTGAAAATTCAAGAACTAGTGAGCTATTTAAACTATCAAATGCCTAACCTAATCAAGTGAAAATGCAATGGGGTAAATTTTGTTATTAACTTGAATGTTTTTATGACCTAATCCAAGTGGAATCAACTGAAATGAAGCTCATTAACAAATTCTAAAAAAATACAAAAAATTACTACTATTTTGCTACAAGGGACTTCCAAAATATCTAGATTTGTGAACTAGTAAACCAATCCAAGTAGCTCAATGATGAAGATGAATTTTCAAAGTTGTTCTAAGGATGCATCATGATTGTTACTCTATATATAACCTGCAAAATAACTTACTTCAATCATTTAACCCAATCCTACAACCAAATAAGCATCAATACTAAATGCAGAGATAGGAAAAACAAGAATAAGAGATGCATATGAATAAGCAGTGAAAAGAGGAAAATAAAATTATACAAAAGGGGTCTGAGGCTCCTAGGATGGAAAATCCAAAGGATACTCAGAGCCTTATGAAGCAGACCAAGCTTAAGATGCTAAAAATAACACCAAACTTAACTATTTGAATGAATCCAAGTGCATCCTTGCTAGAAATGAAAGTGGAGCTGCAAAAATACAAGTTTTCTCCACAAGAAGACTAAGAAATACATGCCTCCAGAGGAAAATTTGAATTGGTACTTATAAAATTTTATGGGAAAGCATTCTCTTTGAAAGGAGGAAGCTTTCCCCTCCAAAATCCCTCAAATAGTGGATTTGGTTCCCAACACTAGGAATCTATGTTAAATGACATGGAACACATTCCTAGATTTTCTCAATCACATGAGCTCCAGAATTTGTCAATAATTTCATGATATTTTGTTCATTTATTATCCAATATTGATCCTCCTATAGTAGGGAGAAAGTCCCTATATTATCTCCTATTCTGAATCTTCATAATCTGCCCAATATTCTCACAATATTCTTCAAAAATAAATAATATTAGGCACATAATATGCAATCATCTATAAAACTTACTGAGAACATATTATAGTAAAATAACATTATTAAGTGTATAAGGAGAGGTTTAATATAGCCTTCAATTGCCTAAGAAAGGTTACATGGGCCTTATTTTGTGTCTAATTTAGAGGCCCATCATACCCCCTTATTGAAACTGTTTCTCATCCTCTGAGTAACCTATCCATCTTCTTGCCTTGTTGTTTTTTTCTTATGCCTCATATGAATTTCATGATGTCCCATACTGATCTGGATGTAAATGCACCTATTGGATAATATTTATTTTTATCTCAATTTCCATCATTCCTTTGATTCTCCCTCTTGGTTTTAGTATTTTGGAAGTATTTGTTGATTCTCTTCCTCTCATGACTTCAATAGACTTTTATCAATGTGAAACAAGGAGTTTCTCTTTTCTACTATAGGAGTGAGAGTGTTTATGGAAACAAAGGTAGAATAATGTTCTTTTTATGATGTTGAGCAGAATGTAGAATTCAACATGCAACCCAAGATACTTTATCCTTAATGACACAAATTCACTGATCTTACTGAAATTTAAATATGTGGCAACTACATAGTATGCTTTTGATAATTGAGAGATATTTAAGGGTTTTCATGCCAAGTATTGGTGAAGAAATTTTGTACTTACCCTTTCCCTCATGATCATTTCCTCCTTCTTAGGGTTTGAGAGAAATTTTGTCTACAAACAAGCTTCCTGTAGCAACATGTGCCTTTCATATAGTATTTTTTGCGGACCTTGTAGGTTCCTATGCAATGGAGGTTGTTGTAGTAGAAGATTTTTTTGACGGTCTTGTTTCAAGGTTGAGGAAAGAAGAATTAAAAATGCACCCTTTCCTTTTCCTTTGAATATTTCGTTGCTTCCCAAGGCTCTAATGGCTATTCTGGGAGAAATTTTCCTTTCTATAGCACTCTGATAGCTTCCTGTAGAAAATATGTTCTTACTGTAGCAATGATTTTTTTTTGTATGATTAGTTTTGCTATGCTAATAACAATTATAGATTTATAAATATGTGCATGCTTATTGCTCCTTGTGCTGAGGTTTCATTAGATGTTTGTGCATACAATCAAGTAAATTTCCTTAAGTTTTTAAAGACATTCATGAGCAAAATAGCTTCAGAACAAATATTGAACAACAAACATGTATAGTGCAACAAACCATCAAAGAGACACATTAAAATAGTGTTTTGATGAAGGATTTCACCCCTCTTGGGCTACATCTCCTTGGTATAGCTCCCATGGCTTGGGCCTCTTTATTAAATCAATGTGGAAAAAATGTTGTTTACAAAACTCTCTGGCTCTTGATACTTGCACCAATGTATTCAGAATGTCCAAATTAGCTAAGAACACCTCTTTTTGAGCTCAATTTGGTCGAAAATTTCTCGAGATATGCTTCATTCATTTTTCCCTAGGAAACCTCGCTAAAACTGGAGAAGAGTCTAGTTAGCACTGCGAAATTTGGCAACTCCGCCGAAATTGGCATGCCTCCAAAATTGTCGCCATCTTTAATTACTGATTAATTAACTTCAAGCATGGATTAGTAGCACTAAGCACGCTTATCCGTTAGTGCTAGCCCACGGTTTTGATTGCATGGTCATATGGTGAGGGGGCTCACTCCCTCCGCTCCGTTGTCGGAATTAAATAGAGGTTGGAGGCCACCATTTTCAAGGTCTGCTACTTGGTCCAATGGTAAATCAATAGAGTTGGGAGGTGGAGGTCACGGGGTTGACCCGCCCTCCACCCGTCCCTTAATACATTTTTCCATTTCAAATATATTCGAACTTTGGACATATCATAAAATGCGCTATTGTGAAATATATATGTGGATTTTTAATTTTTTCAAATTTATAATGTTTATACACATATTATTTTATTTTATATCAATATTTCAAAAAAAAATTAATTTCAACATAATATTCACCATGAACTTATAATTCCACTTTGGAGGACATTGGACAATTTCACCTTCACACAACCAAACTGGCGAATCCTGAAGTGACACTTGTCATGGCCTCATTGGGAAAAAACTAAAGAATATTCCCATCATGTTGACTATATTGCCATGTCATCATTCTATCATGTTCTACAATTTTTTTTAGCTGCTTAGGAAAATGGAAAGCAGGCCTTTTCTCCTTCATCCGGACTCGATTTTCAATGAAACAAATTGCATTGCGATCATCTTGACGAGACAGATGCAGTCGTTTAGGTTTGGAGCCAATCTGAGAACTTTTATTTTTGAGCTAAATACTGAGCACCTGATCATGCCTCCCCACTAGAAGCCCTTTGGACCCCAAAAGATACTATCAATTGTTTTAGTAGGTGAGGGTAAAACTCCCTCACCTTCTCGGTTTGCAACCATTTTTCTTGAGAAGGATTTTGTCCCTTCAGTCCCACTCTAAGGTATTCAACATCCCCTCTCTTTGAAGTCCTAGTTCTTTTTTCAAGTATGAGATCTTACTTAAGCTCATCTAGATATTCTGGCAAAAAATCATCTATTGATGGCGGCTGAACATTCTCTCCTTGATCATCAATCAAAGGAGGCTAAAATAATCTCAAATTATCAACATTAACAATAGAGTATATTTTCATATAAGGAGGAAAATCAAGCTTAAATGCATTGTTACCAATCTTTTCCAGAATTTTAAAAGGACCATAACGAATTGGTTTAAGCTTTTTACCTTCCCCTTGAAGTCCCTCTTTGCTAATATATAACCAAACTTCGTTGCCAACTTGAAATTTGTGATCAACTTGGTGTTTATCATGCCTTGCCTTGTAGTTGCTTTGACTTTTCTCAAGTTGTTCTTGCAGTGTATGATGTATCAACTAAGTTTTCTTTTTGAACTTCCTTGCCTTATCAATGTCACTGTGACCATTGATGGCAAAATCTTTCTCAAAGATGAGTCCAATGGTGATCTTGGAAAGTACCCAAAACATGCCTCAAATGGTGATGTGATTGTGGAAGAATGCTTTTACTTATTGTATGCATGTTGTATGTAATGCAATTGTTCATCCCACAACTTGGGATGTTTGTAGCAATATTCTCTAAGAAGATGAATAACTATTCTATTGACCACCTCAGTTTGTCCATCTGTTTGTGGATGAAAGGTTGTACTCTTCTTCAACTTTGTGTCCATCATGTCCCACAAATTTGACCAAAATTCCCAACAAATCAAGAATCTCGATCACTTACAATAGAAGTAGGAAGACCAAAATGAACCCAAATGTTTTGGAAGAAAAGGTGAGCTGCTTGTTCAACTGTAATTTACTTTTTACATGGTGTTAGTATGCACATTTTGCTGAACCTATCTACAACTACATACAAGTAATCAAGACCTTTCCTTGAGAATGGAAGACCTCCTACAAAATCTATTGAGATACTCTCAAATGGACGTGAAGGTACCGAAAGTGGAGTGTATAAATCAAGTTTCCTATTGCTAGGCCTACTTGTTGCACATAAAGAACATCCTCTTATGAAATGAGAAACATTATCCAACATGCGTGGCCAACAACAATACCTTTGAAGATTCTCTAATGTATTTCCTAAACCAAAGTGTCCAACAATCAATGAAGTGTGCACCTCCCTTATGACACTGTTCTTTCTCCCTGTGGAATAAACAACTTGCCCAAGTGATACAACAAACTGTTATGTACATGATAATCCGACTCTTCAATTTGGTTTCCTTGACTCAATCTTGCATGTACTTCCTGAGAGTCACTATCGTTTGCATATTTTTCTATGCAACTTCCATGAAAAACAAAATTATGCTTGAGTATAGCAGATGAATTTACAATAGGACTTGAAAGCATATTAGCTACATTATTGTAGATTCCATTTTTATACCTGATAACCAAATGATATTTTTATAGAAAACCCATCCATCTGAAATGTCGTGATTGTTGTAACTTTGAATGTGACTATAAATACTACAATGGTTGATGGTCGGTATGGATGATGGTCTCCTTTCCCATCAGATAATGCTTCCATTCCTTAACACTTTGAACTAATGCATAGATTTCTTTGTCATATGTGGGATAGTTAGTTACAACTCCATTAAATATTTCAGAATGAAATGAAATGGGCTTACCATGCTGCAATAGAATTGCTCCCATGTCATGATCGCTTGCATCCGTTTGAATCTCGAATGGCTATCTAAGATCTAGAAGTGCTAATATTGGTGATGAACTTATCTTTTAATTCAAAGCATCAAATGCTTTTTGTTGTACATCTCCCCAATGGAAGACTTTCTTGACACTTGTCAATGCATGTAATGGAGCTGCAATGGAAGAAAAGTCAGTAATAAACTTTCTCCAATATTGTGCTGCCCCTAAAAAGCTTCTTACCTCTGTAACTGTATTGGGCTTGGGCCAATTCAGAATGACCTCAACCTTAGAGGGGTCAATTTTCAGTTCACCTTCTCCAACAATGTGTCCTGAATACATTAGAGAAGTCTTGCCAAATTCACACTTCGACATCTTTAAAAACAATTGTTGTTTTCTTAAGAAATCAAGTAACTTGTTTACATGCATGACATGTTCAACCATTCTGGTGTTCCTCTCTTCATAGAGGACTTTAACAATCTCAGTTAAAGCATAGAAAGCTTTCTTGAATTCTTCCTCTTTTGAAGAGGGACCTTTGTGCTCTCTTTCTCTAGACATAATGGCTATGGATTCAGGCTCAGAAATTGGTACTGCTTATACCTCTTTAATCTTAGTTGAAAGAAAAACTTGAGGAGTTTCAAGTGCAGCCAGAATTGGAACTTTGGGTGGTGGAGATTGTGGCCTTGTGGCTCTCCTTCTTCTAGGCATTACCTCAGGAGTTTCAACCAATAGCTTCCCTTCTCCTTTCTGCAACTTTAACCTTGTAAGCATCAAAATTTTGCAACCATTAAAGCCCTAATTGCAAAAACTCGAGCAATCAAGAAATTCAACCTTTGCTCTGATACCAACTTGATCTATTTTTGTGATTAGTTTTGTTGTGCTAATAACAATGACAGATTTATAAATATGTGCATGCTTATTAATCCTTGTGCTGAGGTTTCATTAGCTGTTTGTGCATACAATCAAGTAAATTTCCTCAAGTTTTTAAAGACATTCATGAGAAAAATAGCTTCAGAAACAAATACTGAATATCAAACATGTACAATGTAGCAAACCATCAAAGAGACACATTAACACAATGTTTTGATGAAGGAGTTCACCCCTCCTAGGCTACATCTCCTTGGTCTAGCTTCCATGGCTTGGGCCTCTATATTAGCTCGATGTGGAAAAACTTATGTTTACAAATCTCTATGGCTCCTGATACCTACACCAATGTGTCCAAAATGTCAAAATTAGCCAAGAACACCTCTTTATGAGCTCAATTTGGTTGAAAATTGCTCAAGATATGCTTCGTTCATTTTTTCCCTAGGAAATCTCGTTAGAACTAGAGAAGATTTCAGTTAGCATCGCTAAATTTGACAACTCCGTCGAAATTGGTGTGCCTCCAAAATTGCCGCCATCTATAATTACAGATTAAATAACTTTAAACACGAATCAACGACACTAAGCATGCTTATTCGTTAGCGCTTGCCCATGATTCTGGTTGCATGGTCGTATGGTGAGGGGGCTAGCCCGCGGAGCTGGCTCCCTCCGCTCCGCCATCGGCACTGTTGTTGGAATTAAATAAAGGTTGGTGGCCACCATTTTCAAGGTTTTCTGCTTGGTCCAACGGTAAAGCAATGGAGTTGGGAGGGGGAGGTCATAGGTTCGACTTGCCATCCACCCGTCCCCTAATACATTTTGCCATTTCAAATATATTCAGACTTTGGACATATCATAAAATGCACTATTGTGAAATATATATGTGGATTTGTAATTTGTTCAAAATTATAATGTTTATATAATATTATAATAAAGAAAAAAAAAATAATAATAATATAAATAAATATCAATGGAAATAAAAAAAATAAAATATATATAATATTTCAAAAAAGAAATAATTTCCACATAATATTCACCATGAACTCATAATTCCACCTTGGAGGACATTGGGCAATTTCATCTTGACACAATCAAATTGGTGAATCCTGAAGTGACACTTGTCACAACCTCATTGGGAAAAAACTGAAGAAGATTCCCATCATCCTGACTGTACTGCCATATCATCATTCTGTCTTGTTCTGCAATTTTTTTAGATGTTTTCCAGTGAAACAAATTGCGTTGCAATATTCTTGACGAGACAAACGCAGTCGTTTAGGTTTCGAGCCAATATGAGAACTTTGATTTTTGAGCTAAATACTGAGCACTTGACCAAGCAGCTTTGTTTTCTCCTATAAAAACCAACCTGAATCTTATAGCAGCTACTCCTTGCATGCCAAGAGGTGGTGGGTCCACCTTTTTATTCTTTTATTTTTATTTTTTATTGATTTTTTTCATTATTGTTTTTTTCAATTTTTCTCTTTTTTTCATTGCATGCAAAATAAAATCAAAGTGCTTTGAGTTAACTGAGATGGCCCCCAACTACTTTTTGAACTCCATGATAACGATTGTCCTTTGGAGAAAAGTTAAGTGACTTGCTAGATAATATTTAGGGTTCTTGCTATTACTTTTGGCTATAAAAGACCTTTCCTTATCACACTTTTAATGTTTTCTTAAGCTAGAATAGGTTTGAAGGGCGAGGTTAGAGAGTTGCATAATTGTGTCTTACTATGAGTGTCTTTTTTTTGTGTAGGATGTTGTTGTAGTTGTGGAGGCTGCCTTTGATGATCTTGAAGCTGCATGCGATAATCTAATGAGGCCATCTAGGTTTTCTTGCTGCTGTTGTTTCTTTTCTCTTGATGTGATTGTTTTAGCTAAGCATATGTCATTTCTAAACAGAGGTAAGGTTGTTGTGCATGTCTTATGAACTGGATTGCACCTTGACTGGTGATGTTTATGTGTGTGTGTAGGTGTTTCTCTCATGACTGGGCTACATCTGTTGGTGGAGTGCTTCTCTTAGGGTGATGAGTCCCTTCCTGGGTGCATACATTGCTCCCTCATGCTTCTTGTTTGTGGGGGAGAAAAAATATCAGAGATTTCTTTTGACTGCACAGGTTGCTACAAGAGGATTTTCTTCCTGTAGCGGCCTTTTGATCCTTTCTTCTAATCTTTAGTTGGCATGCGGAGTGATGAAAATCCATGTAAACAAGGTTGGAGTCATGAGGAGGTAGTGTGAAGAATGAAAAAATGGATAACAATGGTCTCTGTATGTTTTTTCTAGGCCGGACAAAGTGAACATTTTGAGCAAGTTTAGGTGAAATGGAGTGGATGAGTGATGGATGGGTGGTGAGTAAATCATTGGAGGGCCTTCTTCATCATTTCCTCAAGCCATCATGGAATATTTGGCTGTTATTTTCATTGGATATCCCTCATGTAGCTCCACAAACTCTTCCTATAGCATTACATGAACTCTTGTAGCATTACATGACCTCCCTGTAGCATTACATGGAGGAGGTGAACTTTGACTTTCTTGTTGATTGGAGGGTGGAGAGAGATGTGTGTATGAGTGAGGGGTATGTATATGAGATGGTATGGATAGAAGGATGGAGAAGAGATTGTAGATGAGCTCCTGTAGCAATTATGGCCCCTCTTATAGCATTTTAGGAACATCTCCTGTAGCAAAAATGTTTTATTCATATCTCTCAAACGATAGACTAGATTGACCTGATTTTTTTTCACATGTTTCCATCATCCTTATGAACCTACCCATAAAAAATATTGGCTAATTGATGCACTAATCTAGAGAAAAATTTCAAATTGGCTGTAGGTGATGGAGGTCGATTTCTCGAAAATTGGGCACTGGAATTTGCTGAAATTTCTTGAGCATGTTACCATCATCCATATGCATAACTCCATGAAATAGATCAGCCAATGGATGCACGATTTTCAAGATATGATAAAAAAAAACTTTTTTCTCTATGTGTTTTGGCCTCCTGCAGCAAAACAAAACCCTCTTGTAGCATTTTAGGACAACAAGGAAAATGAATGGGTAAGTATTGAAATGATGGGTAGATGTTGGAAATGGATGAGGGTGATGGATTGACATTTACTTGATCTTGTTGGAGCACCTGAGCAAAGGAGGACAATGCCCAAGTTGGACTTTCTTTGACTAGGTTTTTGATCAACTTTTCTTTTGGTAGCTAACTTGTTCTTGTTGCTTGCAGAGGTTGGAGAGCACCTACATTCATCAGAGAGAGATACATGGAGAAAAATATTTTTTCATTTTATTTTCCTTTAGGCCTACTTGCTGCCTCAATGAGGTTTTCAACTAGTAGGTCTGCCTAAGCGCCTTAAAGGAGGTTTTCACTTAGGATCTTTTATTTTTATCCATTTTCTCTTTTTCCAACCCATTGACCATCTCATGAAGGTTTTCGATCAATGAGCCAATCTTAGGTGCCTTAAAGGACGTTTCACCTAAGATTTTATTTTTCCTCTTACTTTTTAATTTTTTAATTTTTTATTTCTATCCTACTCTACTTGAAAAAACAAAATCTCTTTCAAGTATAAGAATATTTTAAATGGAGCCATGTGCACATCAAGATGATAGATAAATTGATGTGTAGGATTGAAATATATGCTTTGACATGTAACTGAATTTCAGAGACCAAATGCTTTGACTTTGACGATATCAAGAACAGTTAAAGAAGAGAGTGATGCTCCATCTTGTTGATTTTCTGGAACCAAACCTCAATATAAATTTGATGCCCTTGTTTCGCTTGCTCATCAGGATCACTCTTCATGCCTTCTTCTACCATGAAATTGAAATCTTCCTCTTTTCACAAATTATTCTCTTGAACACATGGAGGAACTGATGGTAAACATGAGGGAACTTTCTCAATTTTTGATTCTGATGTATTCTCTTCATCAAGTGCAACCCATTATTCTTTGGTCTTCTCATTTGAATCTACTTTTTATGAATGTTGTCCTTCAATGACATCAAGAGAATCTATTTTTTGCAATACTCTTCCTGAGCTAAGATGAATACTATTGAGATCAAGAGGAGATATTAGGAAGTGTTATACCTCAAAATTGTAAGCGGGTTGAGCTACTTCCTTGTGTGGGTTTAGAAATGGTGGTACAAGTAGTTAAGTGGGAGTGGATTTTTGAGCTGGATGTGGTTGGGTTGTGGTTGTGGTGGAGATGGATGGTAGGGATAACATAGAGTTAGGTATGGAGGATATTGAAGAGAATATTGGGAATATTGTGGATTTATCGCATAAGGTTCTTACCAACCTTGTTGCCAAGATTGGTTTTAGGGTTTAGATGGCCAAGGTTGCCAAGGAAAGGTTGTGTTCCAATTACTTTTAGATGCATGTGTATAACCTTGAAATTGTGAATTAGGCTCTTACATCATACTAGGTTGACTAGGCTGCGATAGTCTTCTTGGAGCTACATAACATAACTTCTTTGGCGATTGATCTGCTCCATTGTCCTCTTGGTAAAATTCCTTCAATCTTGGTAATGATGGGCAATATTTAATAGCATGTGATTTTGCATGGACAACAAAAATATCAACATCTTTTTTTTCCTCATATTGCATTCTTAACGTTTCTACTTGTTCACTTAGATTGCTAAGAATTTATGTTTTAAATTCATGAAACAAATTTCCAAGTTTAACTTGACTTACCGATCTCGATGCTAATTTACTTAATTCTTTCCCTTCGTCTTGATATGTGTTTGCATGTTTCACAAATTTCTTCAAATGATAATTGGTATACATCACCTCTACTCATGATATCAAGGAGATCAATCCACTCATCCCAAATTTTTCTAAGTAAGAGGGTTTTTAGTGTGTTAGATCCTAAATGATGTAATTTTTCCCTCTTAACATTATACATGAACCTCTCTATTAGATCCTCAAGGCTCTTACCTTATTTTTGATTCATTCTAAAGATTTCTTCTTTAAGGTCATGATCTTTACATTTTTCTAGAAATATATTTTGCGTATCATTCCATCATCTTATTGATTAGTCCTTAAACACATGAAACATTTAATATCTCTATCAATAAATGTTTCTGAAAACAATCTCAAATTTTGAGCGTTCAGTAAGTAGCCATAAGATGTACAAAGGATTTTAGGTTCAAAGAGAAAGGTTTTCAGACCCTTTGACCTCATACCATGGAAGTTGGGAAGGAAAGATGGAGGGGTGTTCTTCATATGAACACTGACATCAATATTTTGAATGGGAATTTCAAGAAGATCTTCTTCATTGTTATAATTTCCGTCCATTTCTTCTATCTCTCTGCCACCTCTTCTTCTTCTACCTGCAAAAGTGGATGGTGATGTGGTTCTTACTGTACCACGTGATAAAATGGGGGGGATGGTGTTGTAGAAGTATTTTCGATTTTTTTTTGAATAAGAATGCTAATGCAATGCAATTTTCTATTTTTGAAATGAAATATGCCTAATGATTTTTTTCTCTTGCAGAAAGTAAAAGAAATGAATCAACTATGGTAGAAAACAATGCATACTTTGACACCTCCCCGACGATGGTGCCAAAAAGTGATGAACCCTAGTATTGCAACAATAATGTTGCAACTCCTAAGGATACCGGCTTAAATTATCAACCCGGGGTTCATACAAACTTAAGAGTTGTCGGCACTGTATGTGCAACATGAAATGTGTCCTTTTGTTGATCTAATGAAGTGAATGTCATAAAATCTAACCTAAACTAGTTACAAAAATAAAACATGCTACTCTAATTATACACAAAACAAATCAATTATTCTACTTGCAAAATGGAAATCATTAATATAATTGCAAATTTCTTGGAAATAAGAAAGTTAGTCTACAACACATAACTACGAAATTTAGAAACTAAGTCTACTTCACTTGCATTGAAGAGTTTCAAATGTGAAATTCCTAACTCTATTTGTTGTTTTGTGCTTGCAATGGAGGAAGGAGGGGTCTAAAGTGGTCCTTAGGTCTCCATAATCATTTATTTAGAGCTTGGGGGATATTATTCATCTAGACTAAGTAAAAGTTGTAGTGGGGATCAAAACTTGTTATAAAACCAGCTCAAGAAAAGATAGAAAAGATAGATCAACGCCTTAGAATTCAGCCTCTTCAAGGGGGCAACCTCCTTTACATTGCATAAATGAACAATTCTTGGATGATACAAATGACAAAACCTCCTTTCTATATATAGGAGTCTAAGGAG
>APFE030297620.1:0-13426 GCA_000404065.3 Pinus taeda
TTCTCTCCAACGGCTCGGCTAGGGATCGTGGAGGAAATAGGATTCTATATCTAGAAGATTCACTCTTAGATCGTTTGGAAAAGTTGAGTTTAAATTTGTTTTTTGCTCTCTCCAACGGCTAGGGATCGTGGAGGAAATAGGATTCTATATCTAGAACATTCACCCTTAGATCATTTGGAAAAGTTGAGTTTAAATTTGTTCTCTCCAACGGCTAGAGATCGTAGAGGAAATAGGATTCTATATATAGAACACTGTAAAGTTAATCCAATCAGATTCGTTTCAGACAGTGGTCTATGTTCCTCTGTTATTTATTCTGTCCTTGTGGAGTTCAGCTGAGCGGAGTGCTCATTGTTGGTGGTTTTGTTGTGTATGTGTGTTTTTAGGTTTTTGTTGTGGGTTTGTGTTTGCTTTGTAGGTCTGTGTTTGTGTTTGTATGCATGCATGTCAGTATTGTTCTGTGATTCAGGTATGCTTGCTTGTTTGTGAGTATTGTTTTGTGATTGATGCATTTAGTCTGTGTTTTGTGTCATCTCTATGTATGTGAACACTGAGACAGACGAGGAAAATGAAACAATGGTAGTGGAAGCAGTAGATAGCGGAGTGAGTAATGCAATTTAATTATGTTTTATATTTGCATTTTTAATTGTTTCCATCCTCTCTCGGCTGGCTCTGATAGATAATTTGGTGTAGTTTGTGTTTGATTGAATTATTTTCTAAATTCTGATGTTAAATTTCATTACATGTAGGAAATAAGGAACCCAACAGTTTCTTATTATGTTGTTCTTTGGAAAATGAAGTAGCTGTGGAGAAGGTGCAGAGAATAAGTATGATTGAAAGAATCATAATGGATAGACAATAAGAGCCACCCTCTCATGGATAGAGAATAAAAGCCACCCTCTCATTTTACAGGTATGTACAGATTTTCCTTCCCTGATTTTTTTTCTACTTTGATTCAAATGATATGATATGACTAGCGCACAGAAAAAAGAAGGGAATAAACAAATCGGTTGTGTATGAATTCTCCATGATAGGACTAGCCGGTAGAAAAAAGAAGGGAATAAACGAATCAATTGTGTATAAATTCTGCATACTGAATTATATTGGATATAAACTTATTGCAATGTATTATTTGTAAATTTATTATTATAAATAGAAAAATGAATCTCAAATGACACACAGATGCATGTAAGTAAATTTATTATTATAAGTAGAAAAATGAATCTCAAAGGACACCCAGATGAATCTCTAAGTAAACTCAGATCAAATAGCAAGAAAGCGCGACAAATTCTGTATAAATGAAAATAGATTTCTGATGGATTTTTTTTTCGCTCTTCTGGCATCGACCACTCTCTAAATTGAGAATTCCAAGTGGACATCCATTTCTGGTTAGATTATTTGCGAACTTTTCGATAGCATATGCAGGTTTGGGTCTGGAATCCCTCGAAGATCATTCCCATTTGTGCAGTTTAATGACCATTAATTTTCCATAAGGTTTCTTTAAATTCTTTGCACAACATCTTACGCAGTATCTTGTCACTATACATCTAGCAGATATTTGTCCAATGGGCCAGCGATTCGGGGTCTCAGCAGATGTTAAAAGAATACTGTTTAGGTTCTGGGTTTTTTTTAAACCCTCTTCTAAAATTTCTGATGGTTTAATAATTTTGTATTTAATTTGCGTGGCATGGAGTTTATGCTGGGCGAATCTTAAAAAACACTATTTAGGTTCTGTGTTTTCTTTAAAAGGCTATGGTCTAATAATTTTATGTTTATTCTCCCCTGCATGGAATTTACACTCTCAAAGTTTTTGTTGGTTTAATAATTTGGTATTAGATTTGCAAGGAAAGGTGATAATGACTAAGTTTAGGTTGTCTTTGGTTAATGACTGTCGATGCCTGAAACGAACCTTGTTGAATTTTTACCTGTGCACGTTGCTATAGTTAGGTTAGACATCACATGCTAAATGATAGAATAGTGGTGTTACACACCGTTTATGGCATTTAATTCTTTACAATGTCAGAGATGCGTATGAGACCGGGAAAGCTAGGATCCAAATTTGCTTTAGTATTCTTCGCAGGGGCTGGTTGGCGCTTCTGGCACTAACTCTCTTTTCAATTTTCAATTCCTCCTAGCGATTCTGGAACTAACCCTGGTCTTCGTTCATGAATAGTAGGAGCGTATGAGCATAGGGGATTTCAATGACATTAAATTTGGTTTCAGGGTTCTAACCACCTATTGCCATCTCATCTCCATGACGCAAGGGGATTCGCAGGGACCATGTGACTTTAATAATTCCTGTGCCTCTTTCGCTATGAAAACAGTTGAGAGCATTTCTTTTATTATAAAACTAATTCTCTAAATTTTAATTGACATATAGTTTCTTCAATGTCTTGTCTTTCCAACTTCGAAGCGGATCTATGCCATACATTTTAGGATTTTCATAGATATTAAAAGATTTATGAGGTCTGTCTTTCCAACTTGGAAGTTGCTCATGCCATACATTTTTAGGATTTTCATAAACGTATGATTTTCATAGAGATTTATGTAGTGGAAATGGGAATTTCATAATTTTTATTTTAAAAATTAATTAAAAAAAAATGAATTTTCATAGAGATTTATGTAGTGAAAATGGGAATTTCGTGATTTTTTATTTTAAAAATGTAATAAAATAAATGTATGATTTGTATAAAAAATATAAATGATATTATTTAAATGTATATAATAATAACATTAAAAATTAAAATTAAAATGAAATACTAATTAATTTAAAAATTTTAATTATTATAAAAGAAAATATTTAAATAATAAAAATTTATATTATTTAAAATTAATTATTAAATTAAATAAAAATTATAATTTTATATCATTTAAAAATTATAAAAAGCTAAGTTTTTTCATGTGGTTTTATAATAGAAAAACATTATAACTTTTCAAAAATAATTTATATATAGCTTCACTTATTATACAACTTATTTATTATAAAACCACATGAAACAATAAATTATTATTAAAATCATTATATTAAATTTATATTTTAATAATAATTTGAAATTATTAATTTAATGCGATCTGACATCTATTATCCCCATATTGTAAATATTT
Organism: Pinus taeda; assembly: GCA_000404065.3. NCBI lineage: Eukaryota > Viridiplantae > Streptophyta > Pinopsida > Pinales > Pinaceae > Pinus > Pinus taeda. The sequence goes on from APFE030297620.1 coordinate 3,103, forward strand.
TACTTAAAATCAAATTTTAATTAATTATTTATGTCCAAAAGTATTTTTATAATTTATTTTTATATCAATTATTTTTCAAAATTTATTAATTCTAATTTATATACGAATAATTATCTTAAATTATAAAATTTTAATTAAAAAAAATTAATGAAGACTTTTTATTCAGATATTTTCTTTCATTTTTCGTTGTCCCTCATGTCCCACCACCACCTAGTTTTGTTTACGGATCAGGGTCATCGATTAAAGGTAGCTCCTAATGATTTGGGCACTTACCATACATACGTCACGAGTTCGAAACAACGGGAAGAATACCAAAAAGAAAAAGAAAATCTCAGCGAGAAAAAAGCTGCATATATATTCATAATAGGGTCTTTTTCTTTTCTTTTCTCTTTTTGTAAAAAGAAAAAGAAAATCTGAACCCCATGATCCTTCTTACATTAACCTTTTCTGCAATTTCAACGCATTTGGTTATTGTAAGTTTGGTCTTGTTGCTGTTCATGGCAAAACATGTTGGAAACTGGTAATTTCCCCTGTGCGCGGGAGGGCAGCAGCAATGGCGCGCAGTCAGCAGTCAACGGAGACAGAAAACCACTCAGCGGTAAATCAAAACCAGCAGGATCATATCGCATCACCCTTCAGCGAAAGGCAGTTTCCGTGCAACGAGCTCCGATGCAATTGGGAGCCGACAACTGTCCAAGCAGTGATGCTGGCCTGACATCAGCAAGTCACATCCGTCGGAAGGTAACCTGTTGTCAGCTTACCCCATCCAATATGCGTCCGATCAACTGTGAAGACCGTCGGAAGGTAACCTGTTGTCAGCTTACCCCATCCGATATGCGTCCGATCAACTGTGAAGACTGTCCGCCGTTCGATCTCCAGGTAAGGTCTCCGTGGTTTACACTCTCCGAAGTACATACGGGCCTGTCAAATTAATGAAGCGTGGAGTAATGAACCATGGACCTGTCCCATACGCTATGTTAAATCGCTGACATTCCTTCTTGGTAAAACCTTTAATATTTCATACGGCAAGTCAATAGGAGCATGGGCGGAAAATGTCAGGTGAAGTTTTTTAATGTTTTACCTGTGGCCCTTTAATAAAAAGTATGAGGTAAAATACAAAGTAAGTTTTTGTTTTATTTTTATTATTCGTGCATATGAAACGAAAATGTATTGACTCCATTAGTTGTGATTTGCATTGCACACGGTAAAAATTTTGGGTTCGCAGCAGCCTGTAAAAACTATATTGTAGTTGCACACGGGAGGAGTAGTGTGAAAAACCCAAAGATTGTAATTCTGTGTGTCATGTGAAAACACACGGTGAAAATAGAAAACAGGGTCCGCAGCACCTGTAAAAGACCAGCGAAGAAGAACCAGGGAAACACACATGAATGTGTGTGAATATTTTTGGTTTATAATGTAATGTCATTTTTAAATGAAATGCAGCAAGTAAAAAACCATTTTGTCTTGGTAATGTAAGAAGAAGAGGAATGCACAGAAGTGCATGAAAGTTTTTGTTTGTGATATGATGAAAAATTGCACAGCAGTGCAGGAGTAGAAGGAGGAGAAGTAAATGAAACCAGGGGCAGTTTTGGTTTCAAAACCATGAATAGTTTCACACAGCAGTGAAAAGGTAAATGAGTAAACCCCTGTAAGTTTTGTTTTCACACAGCAGTGAATGTAAATGAAATATTTACACAGTGGTGTAAAATTTCATAGGAGGCAAAGTAAGTTTTGTGAAAATGTTTTGGTGAATCCCTCTGAGTGAAAGAGGATGAATATGTCTCTGTAAATTCTCAGGTGAAAACAGAGTTTTGGTTTAATGTTGTTTTTGGTAAATCCTTCACGGCAAAGAGGATGAATGTATATCAGTTATTTTATTTTAATGAATAGAGATCTTTTATGGTGATGAAATACTCTGTTCTCAGCTATTTTTTTAAAAGGGTCCTCTGTGTAAAAAGATCCTGGAGCAAAGGAAACAGAGCATTGGCTCTGTGGTGTTTGTCTGGTTTTGGTATTTCCCATTGCAAACAGAAAAAATACCCAACAAAACAGTGTCATTGAAGCGGTTAGCGGGGAGCACGCAGAATGTGTAATAACTCCTTACAGTGGCACCTCTATTTTTCTTCTACAATGGCTTCGACCTCCGTTTGTCATGTAATACTGCAGCCTCTCGTTCTTCTGTCAAATCCATATAGAAATACGATTGCTTCTTTTCTGTAGAGTCGAGTTTTATTAAATTTAATGCACGAGAGCTCAATTTAAAGAAATAGCTAGAATACTTGAGCATTTTTTAATATGAATTTAAATTATAATAAAAGCTAAGCATTTTTTAATATGAATTTTTTATAATAAAAGGGGTCACGGAGGGTGTTACCAAGGAGGTTACAGCCTGCCCTATATGTCGGGAGGGCCAGTGGAGACTTCCCAACCTCAAGGTAACGGAGAAGAGGTCAGGGAGGGTGTTACTTGGGAAGTTGCAGCCTGCCCTGTATCTCAGGTCCAGTCATTTTGAGCTACTATACAAAGGTATACGAAACATCCATGGGAATGTGGCTTTCTGAATCCGAATCTCTTGCCTGGTTAATGCCTTCAAGATTCAATCCTTCTTAGATTCTGTGCAATGTTACAGTTATAAACTTTCAACCTTTAGCTTAGACAGGGCCAAGGCTGTGGTCCAACGGCTGCCTGCTGTGGTTTGGTCCTATAGATTTTAAGGTCCATTCTATGTTTCGAGAGGTCCATTTTATGTTTCGAGTTTTTCTTGATTTGTATCCCTCACAAAAGAAATATATATAAGAAAAATATAGATATAAATTGAAGTTAATGATTGAATAATTCGAAAATAAGATAAGATAAGATAATTATATTTATGTTTAACTAATAACTATAAAGTAGGTCAAATAGACTTGAGTACAATGATATCAATACAATGTGGGAGAACTAAAATGTTTCCTATAAAAATACAATGCATGAATATAAAAGATACAATACAGGAACATAAAAGATACAATGTATGGAATGCTATGATGGAGAAGATCTAGGAGCTAATTAGTTTGAGGATCAGATTCATCTCTCCTAACATTCGATGCTAACTCAAGAACACTCAAGAAAACTCCACAAAGTTTGTTGGTCCAATGAAGAGCCGGTGGGAGGTGCACACTGTCCACTAAATCATTGTCCGAGGGAGTTCACGCATTGCTAAGGTCTGTAGGACCTAGTTCGTCTCCTAGGGACGGATCTCAAATGGTTTTGCCACTGAGATCTCATGTGGCGGGGTGAGGTTCAACAGATCCTCACTAATCTAAAGTATGGATATGAAACGGTCAATCGGTCTCTTGGTCCCCTTGTGTGAAGGTAGTACCCTGAAAAATGTCATGATCCTCTGTGTGGGGTCTGGTCTGATGGGAGGCTGAACAATATGCACTTGGAACTTGAGAGCCTCCAGCATATATAGGGCCAAACATCTCTGATCTAGATATCTGAAAACGTCTACGAGGGTTTGAGAGTCTTTGACCAAGTAATGGAACCTTCCTTTGATCTCTTATTAGATAGGGCATCTAAAAATGAAGTGTGCCTCGGTCTCTACCTCTTGTAAATGACATACCTAGCAGACTCTGTTTGGTCTATCAATTTGGTGGTCCGTCTTTCTCTAAAGTCTATGAGAACCTACTCTGAATTGACCTAGAGGAATGGGAAGAGCAGTGGTGAAATGTACACTGGGGTTGAACAATGAGCCTATGTCAACTCTAAGAATTGCTCAGGGTAGAAGGCCATCTTTGAGCTCAACCATGGAGGATTGACCCAAGTGACCTGAACGAATTGTCTATAGATATCCTCCTTGATGATCTTATTCAACTTCTGTCTAGTAAATATATATATATAATATATATATTATATAATTCATAACTATACCCAAAAAAATAACATATAAAATCAAGTAAATAACTAGAATATATATATATAATATAAACCTTTTGCTTTCGATATGCATAGCCAGGTTGGGGTTTCGAATCCCTCGAAGATCATTCCCATTTGTGCAGTTTAATGACCATTAAAATATAAATTTCCATCAAGGTTTCATCTCTTCTTCAGACTAACATGTAGGCAACATCTTGTCTCACTACATCCAGGGGATATTTGTGCAAGGGACCAACGATTTGTTCAAGGGGCCAACGATATGGATTCTCAGTAGATCTTAAAAGTTCTCAGTAGATCTTAAAAGAAAACTGTTTAGGCTCTGGTCGTTTCTTAAAATTTCTGTTTTTTAATAATTTTGTATTTAATTTCTTTTTATTTTAGATAATTCATCTCAGTAGCTTAAAATTATGCTTTTTTTTTTTTTAAGCCATGGAAATTTCAGCTATATTTTGAAAAAATTTGACAGAGATTTTTGTAAATTCAAGTAAACACTGTCAAAATTTATAATTTTAAGTGTTTTAGACGTTTTTTATAGTGTTGAATCTATTTCCACCATAAAAACATGATTCAAACACCGCATCTGCAAATTATTCTGCTTTCACCTGTATTCCAGTCACTTTTAACCTTTCAGACAATTCCTCAACCTCAATAAATGACTCCTAATTCATACCCATAACAAAAAAATATATATAAAATCGAACCGATAACTATATATATATAATGCATACCCAGGTTTGGCTTTCGAATCCCTCGAAGATCATTCCCATTTGTGCACTTTAATGAGCAATCAGGGTTTCATCTCTTCTTCAGTCTGACACGTATGCAACATCTGGTCTCTCTACACGCAAGGGGCCAGCGATATGGATTCTCGGCAGATCTTAAAAGAACACTGGTTATGTTCGGGTCATTTCCGAAAATTTCTGCTGGTTTAATAATTTTGTATTTAATTTCCGTCACGCAGAGTTTAGGTTCGGCAGATTTAAAAAATACACTGTTTAGGTTCTGGTCTCTTTTTAGAACGCTCTCATAAAATTTCTGCTGATTTAATAATTTTATATTTAGTTTCACACGCACGGAGTTTACACTATCAAAATCTTTGTTGGTTTAATAATTTAGTATTTGATTTGGTAGCGTGGATGACAATGACTTAAAGAGACTACAGTTAGTTTAGGTTCTTATCTTTTTTAACTTTTTTATAAAATATCTGCTTGTTTACTAATTTTATCGATGACTGAAGTTAACCTCGTTGAATTTGTACGTGGCCCAACATTAGAGTTATGTTAGAGATCACTTGCTTTATGCTATAATATCGATGTTACAGTTACACTACGTGTATGGTATTTTAGTTCTTTTCGCGGGATTATGCTTCATAATTCTGCCATATTTGTTGGTATAATAGCACAAAGATAAGCTCTGTTTTGAGAAATTCAAAGAAACTTCAATGCAAGAACATCCTACAAAGGCTAAAAGTGTCACCCGGTCTATACCCTTCCACTTCAAGATTGCTTTCTCTACCCAACTTAACTTTGAAGTTCCACCTAAATCTTTGTGCAACCCAAAATACATTCTTTCACTGATAGTGTTACGGGTCTTCTTTTCATGTCCGATATCCCAAAGATCAATACCAACTACCAAGTAGGATAGTTCATGTTTTTATAGTCTCAAATAAGTGGCATGGACTGTCTGAAATCATGGGTCAACGTTATAGGGTGGTTAGCTGTTGACTCTAAGGATCATTGTGTATTCGGTGTTGAGGATGACGGATCAGATTGAATTCTTTTTTTGCAATCTTATATTCCACAATCTCTTAATTGACCAAGTAACATCCTTCCATTTTTAGAGAGATTGGACGTCATGATTGTTGGAAATAATGCTTAATTAGTTATTTAAAATGCTGACAAAGTAGCCAGCAGATTTTGTGTTCACTGCAAAATTAAAGCAGCAGATTGTTAGGGATTAAAGCAGCAGATTGTTAGGGTGGTCAGTGCTGCTGGAAAGTGCTAGAAATTAGATGTAATTACAGTAGATTTATTCCAGAGTTGTTTTTAGTAATAGTTTTACTATTTAATAATGTAGTTAATAGTTGACTGAATATATGAGATTTGCAGCATTTTTTAGCTCACACAGTGACTGTGTTTTTTTAATTGTTTTATCTATATTTTTTTTATATGTATTGTTCTTCATAGTACTGTTGGCTTCTCAATTTGCTTAAATAATTTATTTCATATTCAACAATGATAAGTCATGACAGTGTTTGATTAGCTATCCAAATGTGCCAATTTATTAGTTGATCTCACCATGACGGTGCTTGATTATCTATCCAAATGTGCCAGTTTATTAGTTGATCTCTTCACGTGTTTGTAGAATATGTCAATAAAGGATTCTTCCATATTCTACGGACTTTTATAGCTTCCACATCCCATTACGGTTTCCCCTCTCATCTTCGACATGGGGTCGATCTTAATGTTTGAATCCGAAGGCGTTGAGCAATATCAATGCATCCAAGGACAGCAACACATTCTGCCCTATTATGGTGCAGACTCGGCAAGAGTTTATATCATAACTATAATTTCGGAAGTGTCTACTGATGCTGAGGAATTGGGTTCGCTAAAAGTTGTTGGAATCAGGATAAAAAAAATTCAAAAAAATTTGTACTGGCTGAGTTTGAATCATGTTTTTGATTGTGGAAATAGATTCAGTACTATCAAAAAAAAATTTAAGATAGTCAAACCCTTGAAGTTCGATAATTATAACTTGAATTTACAAAAATCCTGTCCAATTTTATCAAAATCTTACCCAAATTTCTATAATTTTCAAAGATTATTACCCAAATTTCTATAATTTTCAAAGAAAAAATAATCTAGCTAGACTACAGCTATAATTTGCCCTCCGTGATACGTGAGACTGTCGCTCACTCTGCAATCCTTGGGTGTTTGTAGGAGGCTCCATCACAATTAAATTTATACCATCTCTCTCTGTTTTAAAACAAAGATGACAACACAATTAAACTTATCCCATTCCTGGTTGGTTTTGAAAGCCATTAATGAAGTGCACTTGGTCAACTAAGAGGAGTCTGATGATTCCATAATTTTCTTTTATTGTTTCCCAGACTTGCTCTTGGGTGGGCATTTTCTTTTGAAAATTCTCTAGTTTTTCAGTCGCTGAGGTAATGTCTATTGCACTTCCTCTTTTACACGTTTTTCTGAGTCCTGGAACATTTTTCTTGCCTTGCTCCATCAAAGTTGTGTCAATATCGAAATCTTCTGCAGCTGAAACAAATGGTTTTGCCGCCTCTTTGAAAACCGCCTTACCCTGTTTGCTTTTCTGCCACCATTCTTCTTTTTTTCTCCGAAACTTCTGTTGCTGTTGCTATTGCTATTGATTTCATATGTAGGCATCTTCATCAACTTCAGTTTGGGGATTATTGTGTGGATAAATTAATTCTGATGCGATGGGATTGTGTGATTTGGGGATTTATTTCTTTTGAAGAGAGTATTTGTTTATATTTATATTTTAAATTGTTTATTGTTATAATATTTTAGTGCATTTGTAATTTTTTTCTAATATGTTATAAGATGGTTAAAGGCTATATAATAAAATATTATATTATCTAAGTTTTTTTGGTTTAGTATGTGTTTTTATAAAAAAAAATTACAATGTTTTCAAGATGAAGTTGATGCGTAAAATTCATGATGCTTCCAATTTGAAATTAATACAATCTTATTAGCTTTGGATTGGAGAGTAAGGTTGCACCTAAAAAATTTGTAGAAGCATATTTTTTAGAAGAATGATTTCTTTGAAAAAAAAAAACATGTAAGATTTCATTTAAATCAAACTGATATGTTACTAAGAAGCCTCCTGTCATCCATGCACAACCCTTGTCACTCTAAACAAGTATTTCTTAATGTCAATTTCAACCCATATTTGACATGCTATACTCCTTGTCAAGTCATTCAAATTGAGTTTGATTTTCTTGTGTTTCTAACAATCGAATCTAGTTACCTAGAAGTTTGTCTAGAAGCATAAGTTGTGCTTGCTAAAACAATTATTTTTGCTACATTTTTTGAATTCTCTTAATTTCTAGATGTTTCCCATGTATGGAAGGGGCTAAGGGAACATATCTTAAGCTAAAGAGATTCCTTTTGCTACATTGTTTGAATTCTCTTTCTTTCTAAGTAGGGAAATGTTGAAGGGAATTGAACATCTCCTAAAAAATGAAAACCCAAAATCTGTTTTGTTTAAGATCTTCATAAACTCTTACTTCCTATTACCACACAACTTCTTTAATTTTTAACCATGGGATTGTTTGGAGCAACTCAAAAGAATCAATTTCTTGGTATTATTGATCTAAAATGCACAACCACATAGAAATTTAAAATTGTCTTTGACAATATATGTTCAATATATTTCAACCAATAAATTAGTTGGAAAATCATAATGGTTATTTCCTCACAAAAGATTCTATGAAGTTATTTGTAGAATTTTTATAATAAAAATGCAATTAGAGGAGAGCTATCCTTTTTAAAAAAATAGAAAAAACACTTAACATGTACCGAATTAAACAAAAACATGAAGAACAAAGTAGCTATCATTTTAAAAAATTAGAAAAAAAACACGTAACATGCACTAAATTAAACAAAAACATAAAGAACAAAGTAGCTACAAAGATATCACACAACATATGAGGGAAAACTCTAATAAGGACCATACTTTATCTTGTTCATTCTATTTGTAAATACAATGCAAATATAGAGAAATGCTTCACAAATCATGAAAGTGGTATATAAAGAAATGATTTACAAATTGTTAAAGTGGATAGTTTTGGTATTTATATTAGGACTCCTATAGAAACTATCTACATCCCTATTCTATTACATTGTTACAAAAATTTTTATCAATCCAAAAGACAAAAGAAGAATATGTTTGATGTGTTTTTAAGGTTAGTTGAACTTCCAACCCCATTGGCCATAAAATGTTTCACATTTCAATTCCACAGTCTATATCCCTATTCTACTACATTGCTACAATTTGTTTTTATCAATCCAAAAGACAAAGAGAACAATATGTTTGATGTGTTTTTAAATTCGATTGAACGTCCAACCTCATTGGCCATAAAACACTTAATATTTCAATTCCACCAACAAAGAAAATTTCTAGTATCCCAAACAACTAGTTGTCCAACTGTTTCATTTTGGTAACCAACTGCTTTTTCTAATAACAGTTTGGTGGCAATACTTACATGGATATTATGTGTACATTCACATGCCTCTGGTTGTTTTGGTGATAAAGGGCAGCTACATTGGCTTCATCTGAGGTGTTCATTGTCTTGCTTAACTTGTGGCATATTTTATTATTTATTTTTAATTTTTTTGTCTGAGTTTAAATTGTTTTCTACATGATTAGGTTTCCATTCTTAATAGGCATATTCATACCAAGAAGAAATGCAGAAGCACAGAATATGCATAAATAAGATTAGCCATTCAAAATAAGATTATTTTTTTATCATACCTACCCATTTTGGTCTCCTTACTTGTGGAGGAAATAAGAAGTGAGGGAAAAGTTTCACCACATTTTTTATGTGATTTCTACCAAAAGGCTTTTATCAAACCATTTTTATTATCTTCCCATTGACATCTTACCCCATTTTATTCTTAAACCATTTTTATTATCTTCCAATTGACATCTTACCCCATTTTACCCATGTTCTTCCTACCTCCTCCTTGCCATTCTTCTTTTGGGAATCACATCCTCTTAATTCCTTTTGTCGATCTTTTATGTTATGTTATAAGCAAGCTTCTCTTCCCGCATCCTTTTCTTTATCCTTACTTGCCTTGTTCTTTGGGATGGTCCTTTTAAGGATTCTTTGGATACAATCTGAAATGAAGCTTTTAACATTTCTCTTTAGTGTATTCATCAATGTTGCAATGGGCCCAATAATTCTTTAAATCCTTTCACTTGTGCATGATGGTTACATTCCTTTTTTTGTTAATCTCATTTTCTTTTCAACCCCTTCTTATTTATTTTCTTCAAACCACTTGTCACCCATTATTTTGGTCACCTTTATGTAAAATTCTTTCTCTAAATTCTTTTTCTTATTTGAAATTATATAATATAAATATATAATAATATAATATACACAAAATTCCAAATAGGGAAGAGAAATCAGCTATAAAATAACCCCATCCCTCCGATTTTGACATTGACCCTTTCCACAATTTTAACATCAACATATCCGTTCTTGCTTCCTTGTCAATTTCACAGGAAAAAAGCAAACAGCTTTCATTGAAAAAAGGAAGTTTACATAGTTAATTTAGGCTTTTTTTTAATTGGTTTTTTTAAGATAATTGTGATAATGATTATTAAATTATTTAATTTTATTTAGATAATTGGGATAAATGATTATTAA
>APFE030297620.1:13902-37789 GCA_000404065.3 Pinus taeda
AATAGTTGATTTAATATTTTATTGATAACTGAAACTCAACAAACATTGTTGCCGAGTGTCTACGAATGTCCACAAGGCAAACATTGTTGTCGATTGTTTACGAATGTCCACAAGGAGGGAATTTGTAATTTTGTGCACATTGTAGACTTAGGTCAGCTGGCATTGATGGTCTTTTTTTTACAAACATTACATGCTAGGTAGTATATGTTATAATATTGATGTTACATTATAGTATATATTATAGTATATTTTTTGTTACATCAATTTTTTTTGTAGTATTTATTACTACATTTTTTTTAAGATATTGGAAATTTCTGAATTGGTTTCTGTGATTCATATTGTTTCAAAAAAAAAATCGATAAAATCATATTAGCAAATGATGGGTGGAGGCATTTCGAACTACCCCATGTGGTTCATCATCAGGACTAGGATCCTAACCACATTGGGTGGTTCGAAATGCATCAACCCATTATTTGTTAGTATTGGAAATTGTTTAAGTACTTATACCAAAGTAGGGGTATTTATAACATAGTAGATCTAGATTAGATTGAACTAGATCTTTTCACATATGTTAGAGTGCATTGAGATTGACATTATCCACTAACTACCTAACAAGATGATATTAGAGAGGCGATTTTAGTTGTGTTTGAACTCTTGATTATGAGAATATAGAATTTTAATGTAGGTTTTTCAATTAGGATAAGGATTTGGCACTAACTTTCATATATTAGACATTTAATTTCAATATTAGTTTTGTCAACAAGTAGGATAAGGAATTGTCACAACTTTCAAACATTGGACATTTGATTTCTCTTTTGAATCCAAACCTTCATATTTTTTATACATATTTAGTAATTGTGGAACTTTCTTTGAGGGTATAGCAAGAAATTTGAAAAAGAAATACTAAAAAGGCAAACATTTGAAAAAGAAATACGAAATACTAAAAAGGCAGGATTGAAGACTATTTTTAATTGGAACAACAACAAAATGTTCATTAATTTGTAATATTATCACATAAGTAGGGAGGATATTTTCCAAATTATTATTGAATTTTCTTTTGCAACATTTACATAAAATATAAAACTCCCATGCAAATAAAAATATCTAAAGCTATGATGAATCTTCTATTTAGTTAATGATTTTTTTAGTAAAGTGCTTGTATTTCTAATTGTATCCAAGTGCAATTAGAATTAGAATGCCATTGTCTTTGGAATTAGCATAGAATCTTCTATTTTATTTAGTGATTTTTTGTAAGGTGTTTGTATTTCTAATTGTGTCTAAGTACAATTAGAATGTCATTGTGTTTGGAATTAGTGTAAAACTCAATGCCAAGTAATTGCTCGTATTGTCTTTGGTAACATCAACCATGTCTTTATGTTATTTATACGAATTCAAACAATGGTGTTATATGTTTTCAAATTGTATAGATGCATGAACATTATGAATGTAGTCAAATTTAATACCAACTTCCTATGCATATGATTCTCAACCAAAAATTTGGTATCAAACCCTAACCCATCATTGGTATAAACTCAATCCATATGTTATAGGTAAAGTTATAACTATGCCATATCTTTTACTATAGAGTAATATCTACCATAAATCCATTATGATACATAAAATGAATCACTCACAAATTAATATGTTTATTATTAGTATTATTATTTTTAATGATATAATAAATAGATTTACATAGCACAATGAAAATAACAAAAATAATCACGTGTTTCTTTGATATTTTTTATTATTTTTATTTTGATTAAATTGTGTTATTAGGGATTTTTAAATATATCAAAATTATCCAAAACTTAAATTTGGATTAATCTCCGTGATTTACATGTGGATTAATCTCCCTAATTTATAAGTATCCAGGTTAATAGAGTCCAATCGCTTGAATATTAGCTACTAGACCTCCTATTTAAAGTCAAATATCCATATTAATACAAATTCAATTACCTTGATACTCCCTATTAAATTGTATATAATTTTTTCAAATTTGTGAAAACTACTCTCTAAAATAATAATATAATTTAAAATTATAACATGAGTCAAATCATTGTGTTTTATAAGGAACTATAAATGTTTTATATGAAAATCTGTGATTGGCATTTGTTGCATAACATGAGTATAAAAAGGCCTTTAAAACTGAGCCTTTTTTGCCACCGGAATGGAATCCATGAACCATTTTTGCCACAGGAATGGAATCCAAGCTTGACAGTTGATAATAGTAGATAATTACATTACATATTTTGTAGGATATTAGCCAAAACACTCCTAAAACTGTAGTTAACAGACCTGGAACACATTAGTAGTAAAGTGGTCAGGTCCAATGGATTTGCCTCTAGACATATCCATTACTGCTTGCTCTACCTCAGCCGGAGTAATTTCTCTAAGGAGGGTCGTGTTTTGCTTGTGAAATACAAGGGAGGGAATATGATGGGAAATTAGCCAGAGTCAATTGTATGCTTGGGATTGGACTCTCTATTTAGAGGTTCTGGATATTGATCAACCTCTTTTTTCTTTTAGGTGATGTAAAGTTATATGGTGGAGTGGCTAGGAGTGATGTATTTCCCTGAGCAAGGAGTTCTCACAAACTATCCTTATCGATCGGTGTTCTGGTTGTGCCAATAAAGAGAGCAGGAGTGGTACCAGATCTAATGACTCGTAAATCCAAAAGCACATAAAGGGCTTCATTGCGGATTTATCCGAGGATCTTCACTGGGAAATAGCCAGTTCCAGGTGTCTCAATCTTCATTGTCAGGTGGTCGAGGTTGTCAATTTTATACAAGGCCATCCACCATCGATTTCAAAAGGTCGTTGATTCTTCTTCAAAGGAAGATCGTAGCCTCCCCATCATAACGGTGACCTACTTTTACTGATCTAAACTAGGACTCATTATTTTTTCAAATAGAAAGGCAACGATCCCTTTGGGATTTTGTGAGGAGGTGTTGATAAAAGGATGTCAGATCCCTCTGAGTGTCATTTTGGGTATCTATTTTATTACCTATGTTGTATTTAATGCAAGAGATATAATTGTGATGATGGTGTTGGGTCATTGAGTGATGAAAGAACTTAGTATTCTTTTCACCGTCCCTTAGCCATCGCACTCTAGATTTTTCTTTCCAGAGGATTTCTTCCTGGCTATGTTACTCTCCAAACCGTGCTTGAATTGTATTTTTCTGCAAAATGAGTTCATTCGTGTGCCCATCCAAGATGATCCTTTGTTGAATATGTTGCATCTGTGTAGTGAGATCCTTTTGATCTTTAAATATGTGACCAAATTCGTGGTTGTTCCATTGTTTCAAATGAGCCTTAAGGAATTTTAGCCATTGGTTAAAGCAATGCATAATGCAACCATTGTCTATCGAGGCTTCATTCTACAACATGGCAACAATTTCCTGGAAGGATGGGTGCTTCAACTAGAATGGTCGAAATTAGAAAGGATGATTCATGGGGGCTTCCTTGCCAATCTAGTGTTAAGCATATGGGCGAATGGTCTAAGCCATGACTAGGCAAGATGGAAGCGTCAATAAAAATTCTTGTAATCATTAGGGATTCAACTATGAGAAAGTGATCTAGGTGGGACCAACTTGTAATGACTCACCCCTCCTATTGTTCCAAGTATATATTCGATTAGAGGTTTACAAATCATCCATCTTCAGAGAGTGGATTGTCTCCATGAAGATCTCTAAATCAACATCCAATCTCCTTATACCTCCTTTCTTTTCATCAAAAGACTTTATAATGTTAAAATCCCCAACTAGAATCTAGTACCTATCTCTTATTAATTGATGAATGGCTTGAAGACTACACAGAAAGGAGGATTTAACTCCCTGGAGGTTAGGCTCATAAACAATGGCGATATAATTGTGTTCAGTTGATCCTATTGGTTGAAATTTAGTAGTGAGGTTTCTTTGAGTTGATGTGAAGTCACAGAGAGTGATTTTAGAGGGTTTGCAGAGGATTGTTATTCCCTATGATGCTACTTGACCCTCAATTTCAATTGAAAGGAAACCTTTCCAGATAGTGGTTGCACTTATTGATAGTTGATCACTTGAGCACTTGGTTTTTGAATCATGATAATGGCAGGTTGGTCTTAGAGTATTTTACTTTTGACAAGCTTGTGTTTTGTTTTTCCATTTAGGCATCTTACCTTCTATGAGAGGACTTTCATTGAGTATTGGAAGGGGCGGGATGGAAGGAATCCGTCATCAAGTTAATCCTTCTTGAATTTACCAATATTTCACCTAATTCTTATAGTAGTTGTGTGTTGTTTCTACAATCTCTTTTTGTATCCTCTTCGCAAGATTTGGGGTTCTCTTGAGAGGGATTTCTTTTAATACCCAATGAAGAAGCTTGAGTGGGCTTACCTTAGAATTGTTGTTTTTGGAGCTCTTAGGATCTAATATAGGCTTTGGTTAGGAGCTGGATTCACTGATGCAAAATAGAGTTTGGGTCTTTACCCTCCTAGGCTGCTGCAATGGAATATAAGTCACTCTTCTAGATTCATATCTTCTCCTTCCTCATCTTCATACATTTCCCCATATTTGTGGATCATTTCGACATCTTCTGTTGCATTGGCCTTATCATCATTATCTAGTTTTCTTCTCCTGAGTTGATCCTCTGCAACTTCCAAGGGTTTATAAGAATGGGCCCTTTGGCCTTCTTACTGCTTAAACTTAGCATCTGTAGAGTTCATTGCTGGGTTGGACAAGATTGCATAGCTATTGTTGGTTATGTGTCCCTTTGTAGATGCAATCCCTATTGATTTCTTATTGGATCGTCTTGTGTTCATGATCCTTCCAAAGCCATCTTGATCCTTGGAAGATGGATATGAAAGGAGATATGCTTGTAAGCCATTGGTTGATTCTAGATATTGTAATATCGTAGATGAGAAAGGTACATTTAGAGGGCATTCTCAGAAGAGATGTCCATGTTCATGACACTTTCGGCATCAAAAGGGGATAGGGGCTCAGATATGTTCACATCAACACAAATCCTTGCATAGGAGTTGTATTGGCCCTACTTAGTAGCTTCCTAAGTCAAAACATATGACCCCAAAGTGTTTCCTACTGTGAAATTTTCTTAATTGCAACAACATAATTTAATCTTCTATGTACTACTGCTATTTTCATAAATAATATCAGGAACTAAGAAATAATGCACACACACAAAATTATTAACACTAGTATTTTTGGACAAATTGTCCCTAGAAAAACCCCAATGTGGGGAAAACTAGTTCAATAGATGAGGGTTTTATTATTATTCCTAAGCAAAAATGAGAACTACAATTTTCTTGCCTTTCGCTAGCAAAGCTTCGGAAATTATTTTCTCCACTGGAAAAATCGATCTAGAAACATTAGTTTCCCTTCTATAAAACCTCATGGCCTCCACCAAGTAATTCACACTCCTTGCCTACTACATGCACTAGATGATATGGAAATGCGTACGGACCTCTTTGGAACTCGCACTGCCTACAGAAATTCGTTCTGGTAATGATTTATGCCTCTTGCAACTCAATTGAGCAACTCAAACCTCCTCCAATACATATCTTTGACAATTGGAAATTGAACTACTTCCTAGCTATGCACATTGGCTAGTATGGCCTCAGTATAGAATAATTCAGCCTTCCTTCCTCTATTTGGAAAATGGAAATTACTAAGAAAAATTCCTCCGAAAGTCTTCTCTGCTAAAACTGTTGGACACCTAACCCTATCTCTCTTGCTGTCCATGTGTGTTTAACATGGTATCGGAGCTAGTACGTTCATAACCTTCTCAATATTGTGTAAACCACTTGTTTTTGTGGCCTGTGTAAACCAACGCTTCTATGTCTTAATGAGTTTTTTATGGTCCATCTCTGCAAATTAGTTGGAAGTCGTTGAACTCGTATATGTTTTGAAGTTTTTATGGTATATAAAAATCATTAAGTGGCGTATTGTGTTGAGAGTGGAACCGTATACAGTGCATGTTTCCTGTGCATTAAAGACTGAAATTTGAAGGGTTTTATTCCTTTGTTTGGGCTGGCATGCATTATGTCATAAATAATTAGTTCTGAAATTTCTGATCCGTGTCAGAAGCATTTCAATGTTGTTGCGCTACTGTGTTATAACGCCTCTGTTGTTCTGCCACACCTACGCTGCCCTGAATTCACTCAGAAACCAAAATCGTTCCATATTCCTACGCCTCTGGGCTCTGTCCATTAACACACCTATCCACTGAGCGCTGTCCGGCGGATACTCGGCCTTCTTGCAAAGTTATCCAATTCAATTGAGAGAGCGCTGCTTCGGAGGAGGCGCTCGTGGTTGCCATGGGTTCGACCGTTTGAAATCTTGGCTTCTTAAATCTCGACTGTTTGCTATAATCGTTGGTATTATTATTGAATTATATCTTTCTTTCTCCCACATAACATATCTCCCTTCTTCTGTCAATAAAGCCGTCTGTGCCGTTTTAGGCATTGCCGAGCCTCTCAGACCGCAGAATATACAAGGCCGTCTGTTTTTTTATGCTGACAAGATCTCCACAAGAATCGAACCCCCTTCCTCGAAATTTGTTTTGAATGGAAACGAACCAAAATCAGCTCATCTGGATCTTTTCGACTCGCCTTACTTCTTTAAAGTCAACATTCTCCGCTCCAGCCTTTGTTTCAAGTTTCACACTATCATTTTCTGTATCATAGCCAATCTTCTCTAGTTTTGAGGCTGCAGCCGTGAAAGATTTTGATATGTAATATAGAGCTCGAACCATCCGAGATGCAAAAACGCTGGAGAGCTGAGGTGCTTGGTAGATGGAACTGTCTAGAATGTAATATGTAAGCATGGGTGTGACTTTCTCAGGCCCGTCACGCTTTTGCTTTCGGATAACAAAAAGATGAGGCTCAAAAACTTCATTCAACATATATTCAATGCCTGTCAATTTCGAGAGCTGGGAGATGTCAAGGGGCTGAATACTAAGACCCAAAGATTTGAGCTGCCGGTATCAAATATGACCGTAAAAGTCTGAGCTGGAGTTCCAATTCCAATCTCTCCGAAGTACTGAGCGTCCAAGTAATTCTTCAAAGGAACATAATCGCCCTCATCAGACTCGAAATCCCGACCTTCCCGCAGACCAAACTTCCAAACGAGTGTGTCCGCATGACAACCATTACACATTGAAGCTTTAGATGTATGTTATGAAGTTTATTAGCGTTGTATGATTGTTGTTGTGTACAATGACTACAACCTTCATAGAAATAGTTATGAAGTTTATTAGATGGAAGTTTATTAGTGTTGTATTTTGTTTTTCTTAACTTCAAACGGAGCAAACCTGCTCTTTTTTCTAAATTTATTTACAATAACAGCCATTTTTTAGATTGCTGGAAGTTAGTCTTTTGGTATCCATCCCATCAATTTGTTATTAGCAGTCGGAGGAGTCAAGTTTCCAACATTAGTGAAAGACGATGGGATAGCTTGACGTTGGTAGAATAAGGTGATTATTTGAGACAATGGACAAATGAACATTATCTAAACTGTATTGACAACTTGAACTCTTCTAATGTACTTATTGTTTGTTGGCATACAATAGAGGAATTTATTTGACAGCTGGACATAAAGGAGAATCAATTTTCAAGGAAATATTTATTTCTTGCAAAGGATTATCAATTGAATAGATTTCCCTCTTATCATCGACCACATTTTTTTTTAAAGAATATTGCATTATTAGCAATTTGCCTTTACAAGTACATTTGTGATCATTTGTTGACTTGAGTTGTTTAAATAATGACAAAAATTCATCGATTATTGGAGTTATTGAGAACTCTAATCGTATCAACTGCTGACAACATAGTGCAAATCAGGAAAGACTCTCTCTATGACATTCAGACGTGCCTGCACAATGTACAGGAAAATATTGAGTTTTTGCAGCTTGAGACAAAGCTACAGCAAAAAGAACTACAACAATGGAGTCATCATTCTGAACATGTTTTTGTTCAGAAGATTGAAACAGACTCCCATAAACAGCAAGTCAATAATGTTATAGTTCATTCAAATAAAGCAGTAGTTGCACATGCAGATGCAGAAACTCAGTCTGCACTTCCCAAGCCCATCATTAGACCTTAGGAACAACTTGTCCACAACAAGCACAGAACTGGTCTTCGATATGACAAGGACTTGTCCTTTCATATTCCAGACTATGCCAAGCCCATTCATTTTCAGAGTGCTAGATTTATTCATGACAGTTCACCTGCTCCTCATGACAGTTCGCCTCCAGCTGTTCCAGACTCTGCCCCTCTTCCATAGCAACAACAACAATAGATCGTGAAATGCCAACACTGTGACCGAGTTGGCCATCTGAAAGATCACTATTTTGATCTTCATCCATGCAAGCACTGTCATAAAACCAATCATTCTTCACACAGATGCTTCAGAAACAAACATCCTGCAAGAACAAAGATTCATCTTGGATGGATCCCTTCTTGGCAATGGGCATCAACAGCCAAGAAGATATTCCAAACACATGTCAGAACTTGTTCCAGAATATTGAACAGTCTTGCAGTTGAGTTTTCTCCATCCTCTCACCTTGTATCTGATAGGGGGGAAAATGATGGTCATCTACAAGCTTCAAAGTCACATCAAGCAAGCCTGAGCCACAACCTGCCACACCAGTTTCAGAGTTGTAGCCAGAGACAAAGATGCCCGTGAACATGCCTTCAGTTGGCAATCTGGGACACTTCCTCTAGCAGAAGAATTCAACTTCTTGCCAGTTTCGGAAGAATTCCAGGAACAAAATTGAGAACACTTCCTCTAGCAGAAGACTCCAGCTTCTTGTTAGTTTTGGAAGAGTTCCAGGAATTGCATTAAGCATTCCAAAGTTGTTGGTCATCCTTAAACCATCACAGGATGAGACTTCCCTTTTCAGGTTGAAATTCTCCCTTTTATGCGGGGTGAGACCTCCCTTTTATGGTTGAAGATTTCCCTCTTTAAAACAGTAGGATCACTTCCTCTAGCAGAAAACTTCAGTTTCTTGCCAGTTTTGGAAGAGTTCTGGGAACTACACTAAGCGTTCCAGTGTTGGTGGCCATCCTTAAACCACCGCCCTTTATACCGACATTTCAGAGAGCACATTCAGCCTAGTGCTGCCATGCATTTTTGCACATTTTGTATTACAGCTCTCTTCTTGGACTCATACATAAACCTTCGGATTAAGGGGGGGAATGTTTGGACACCTAATCCTCAATGGGTTAGTGTGGAAGCCGAATGGACAAAAGGAGTCCAAGAGACCTTGGGATGTGAAACCCAAGAGTCACATAATGTACTATAAATGTAAATCTCTTGTTAATAAAATTGTATTTCATGTTTTATCTTTCATATCTCTCTTGTTGTCCATGTGTGTTTAACAAAAACCCCTTTTTCTGTGTCTCCCTCTCTCACACAACACCCTTACTTATCTCTGCAATTGGGTGATTCGAACTCCTTTATATGTCTCCAATTGACCCATCAATTTGCTCTTATAATCTCTAGTTAACGAATCAACAACCATGATCTATTCACAATCGATGGCTAAGATCATATTGACCCCATCAAGTGACTTTGCTGGAAGTCTCTAGAACAAAATTGATTTACCTTAAGTAATTTGATTTAATTAACTAGTTTTCTTCAGTTAGACTTGGGAAAATATTTAATAATTGGCTAATTAATCTAATTAAGGTATTTTCCTTGGAAACATTTTTTGGGTCTTGGAGATAATTATCCTCCTGTGTTCCTTAGCTTCTTAGACACCAATAGAGACTAGAACACTTGTCTGAGCTACTCGAAAACTAACACTCCCTCTTAGTGAGGAAGGTGCTCTCCACTACTTCCAACTTAACCATGAAGAAGACAAACTTTGCCTTACCCGAGGCCTTCGTGAGAATATATGCAAATTGCTTATTTGTGGGAACATATTGTAGCCGAACTGATCCACGTTGTACACAATCTCTGATGAAGTGGTATCTGATGTCTATATGCTTCAACTTATCATGAAACACTGGATTCTCAGAGAGCTTGATGCAACTTTGATGATCACAGTAGGTACTAATCAAATCCAATTGTTGACCCAACAGTGCCACTAGCAGCTTCCGAAGCCAAATAGCTTTGCATGTGGCCATGATTGTTGCCATGTAGATTGCCTTTGCAGAACTTAGTGCCACGGACTTTTGCTTCCTGCTGCACCAAGAGACAACCCTTGATCAAATACTGAAGAAACACCCTGAGGTGCTTTTCTGATCCACTGAACTGCCTGCCTAGTCTATATTTGTATATCCCACGAAACTAACACCATCACCTCGAGCATATCTCAGACCATACTCAACTATACCACATAGATACTTGGTTATGAATGTGTACGGCCCCCAAAGGATGGAGGGTAAACTCTTGTTTCTTGATTCACTGCAGAAGCTCAGGGAACGTCATGCAAAAATCCCCTGGATCCTGGGGGGTGATTTCAATATGATAAAAAATGCTGTCGGAAAAAAAAGGAGGAACTAGAATTCTAACCAAAGATTCTTGTGCTTTTCAAACCTTCATAGATAGTATGAAGCTCATGGATATCACTATGAGTAATGGTACCTTTACTTGGAACAATAAAAGAGGAGGAGAGTCTCAAGTGGCCTCCAAACTGGACATATTTATAATTTCAGAATATCTTATGATCAAGGACAAGGACATAGTTGCGAGTGTTCTTCCCTTTGGAGGCTCGAACCACTGGCCGGTTCAACTGGACATTCAAGGTATTGGCAAACCTAACAATAGACCTTTCAGATTTGAGAATGTCTGGCTCTCCCACCCAGACTTCTATAACAACATTGCTATCTGGTGGACAAAAGATTTGGATATTTAAGGCACAAGAATGTTCCTTCTTCAAAAAAGACTCAAACACATTAAACTTCGGCTTAAGGAGTGGAATAAGAAGGAATATGGCAACATTTTTGAAGAAAAAAAAAATTGTGGAAGGAAAAATGCAGAAACTCAACCAAACCCTGATTACAGAGGGTTTTGATAAGGAGCAGAATGAACTAGCAACTAAATATCATCAAGACTAGGAGAACTTATGTAAGTAAGAGGAAATTTTTTGGAGGCAGAAATCCAGAGTGCAATGGCTAAAAGAAGGAGATCGCAACACCAGATTCTTCCACAGATCCACTATGGCGAACAAAGCTCACAAAAGGATTTCTAATATTAAGGACAAGAAAGGTAACATGCTCAACACGCATGAAGAAATCGAAGTTGAGATAGTTCAGCACTTTCAGGGCATTGCTCAGGATACTTGCACTAACA
Organism: Pinus taeda; assembly: GCA_000404065.3. Taxonomy (NCBI): domain Eukaryota; kingdom Viridiplantae; phylum Streptophyta; class Pinopsida; order Pinales; family Pinaceae; genus Pinus; species Pinus taeda. The sequence continues at coordinate 25,191 of APFE030297620.1, forward strand.
GAGATCAATCTATCAGGGAGATTTCTAGGCATATACCTAAGCTAGTCTTCAAAGAAGACAATTTCAACCTCAACAGACCAGTGTTAGAAGAGGAGGTCAGGGAGGTCCTTAAAGAGATGCAAAAAGGCAAGGCACCAGGTCCGGATGGGTTCAATGTAGACTTATTCAAAGCCTGCTGGAATATAGTAAAACAGGACATTCTGAACGTGGTGGAAGACTCAAGGAGGGATAAAACTATCTTGAAGGCACTTAACACCACCTTTCTCGCCCTGATCCCTAAACAGGATGTGGCCCTAACTCCTGAAAGGTTCAGACCCAATGCGTTGTGTAATGTTGTCTACAAAATTATCTCCAAAGTGGTTGCCAATAGACTCAAACCCCTTCTTCCTACCCTGGTGGCAGCGGAATAGTCAGGATATGTGGAAGGCAGACAAATCCTCGACAACATCATTCAAGCTCATGAGGTGGTTCACTCGTTGACAAACAATAAGAAAGCTGGTATGATCATCCAACTGGACATAGCCGAAGCCTATGATAAGCTAAACTGGACATACATCAGAAAAGTTCTTGCTGCTTTTGGGTTTGATCATAACTAGATCAAATGGGTTATGGCCCTAGTCACTTCACCCAGCTTTTCAATCTTGGTTAATGGTTCACCCTCGGAGACTTTCACTCCTTCAAGAGGCTCAAGGCAGGGAGATCCACTCTCTCCCTTTCTTTTTATACTCATGATGGAAGGGTTGGGACGAAAAATCAGACATGCCAAGGTAGTGGGTTTGGTCAAAGGTCTCCAACTTTCTGAAGAGGGTCGTGCTTTAACACATCAATAATTTGTGGATGATACCATGCTATAAGGGGTCCCCACGGTCAAGAAAGCTCTTGCCTGTAAGCAAATCCTGAAAGACTTTGCCATGGCTTCAGGTTTGGAGGTAAATCTCTCTAAATCTAAATTTTTTTTCTTTAATACTCACATTGCTATTCAAAGAAATATAGCTAGAATTCTGGGCTTCCAAAGGGAGCTCCTCCCCTCGAAATATTTGGGAGTTCCTTTCACTGCCAAACCCTTACACAAGAGCATATGGGAACCTGTTATTAACAAATTGCAAGACAAGGTAAGGAAATGGACCTATAGATCTCTAAATTTGGCTGGTAGGTTAGTGCTAACCAAAGTTGTCCTTCAATCCATGCCTGTCTTTATGCTATCTGTTCTCCCAGCTCCTCAAAGTGTCCTACATCAGCTCAGATCCATTCAGAGAGGCTTCCTTTGGGGTAAGGGGGAGCATCGTAAGAAATGGGCCTTGGTAGCTTGGGATAAGATCTCCAAACCTAAGAGCTTTGGTGGGCCAGGTTTGGACGACCCTGACTTACTCAGCAAGGTTCTAGGTGCCAAATTATGGTGGCGATGGGTTAAAGAGCCAAAGGCGCAGTGGGCAACCATTTGGAAAGAAAAATATGCTAGCACCTGGCATAACCATGATCTAATAAGAATGTTAGGTCATAGAAAGGGCTCGCACATTTGGAACAAAGCCTGGGATAACAGGAGTTTGGTCCAAGGAAACAGCTTCTGGGAAATTAGAGAAGGAAATCTCAGCCTGTTCTGGGAGGACAGATGGCAACAAGAACCTATTTTATTAAACGAAGACCTAAGGGATCTCAAGGAAAACATCATACAACAAGGGTTGCCCACAGATTGGACAACTAGTCTGGCAATTCCTCTTTTCAAGAGCGATGACCTCAATAATCCCTCCAATTATAGGACCATCATGATAAACCCTTTGTTTGCAAAGCTATTTGGAAGCATGCTAGAGAACAAAATTATCAAGTGGAAAGAAGAAAGAGATAAGCATGCTAAAGGGTAAACATGTTTTATACCTAAACATTCCACAATTGATCATTGCATAACTTTAAGGCACATCACTGAAAAGGTTTGGGAGAAAAAGGAAGAAGTCTTTTGTTGTTTTTTTTATTTTAGAAAAGCGTTTGACTCTGTTCCTAGGGATAAAATTTGGTAGAGAATGAAGGAACTTGGGGTTCCTAAAAATTTGAGAGCAGCTATGCATAGGCTGTATGAAGAGGTGAAAGTTAAAATTAGAACTTCAACAGGCATTTCTGAAAGTCTTAGAAGTCATATCGGGGTCAAGCAAGGTTTCCCACTATCTCCCACCCTTTTTGGTTTATATATCAACAAGCTTAAGGAGTGGTTAAATTCGCAAGGGGGTGATGGTATCTATTTGTGCAAGTTTGTTATAAGGCTTCTTTTGTATGCAGATGACCTTATTCTGATTACTAAATCGGCTCTTGGTTTGCAGAAGCACTTACTATCCCTTGAGAATTGTTGTACAAGGGTTGGGATGCAAGTCAATTTCAACAAAATGAAAGTAGTGGTCTTCTCTAAGAAAAGAAAACATAACCACATAAGTTCTACTTTGAAGGCAACATTCTAGAAGAAGTTTTGGATTACAAATACCTCGGAATTGGCTTCAACAAAAATCTAAGATGGAATGGTTGTAGAAAGAAAAGAACTTTAGGGGGTTGGAAAGAATTTTATGCTTTTCAAAATAGGTGTAGAGAGGCAAAGTTATGGGACTCGAAGACCACTCAAACTCTTTTTGGGCTTCTAGTGATTCTGGTGATTCTCTATGGTTGTGAACTGTGGACTAGCAGTATCTCCGACATGCAGTGGAGACAAATTGAGAAAATTCAGAAGCGTTTGATTAGAAACAAATTTAAGACTAAAACTGTAGTTTCTTATGATATCTTGTTAAGTGAAACAAGGACTGCTCCTATTGAAGCAATTGCTATGGTGCGAGTCATAAGGTATTTAAAAAAAATTGAGCAAATGGAAGAGGGTAGATGGCCTAAGGTTGTCTTTAATGATAGATTGTGCAAGAGAAAAAAATCTTGGATGCAACAAAATAACAAATGGTTTAGTAAATGGGGTATTTGCTTGAACGCCTGTCCCATAAACAACGAATAAATAAAAGCTTTTGTTATGGAAATGTTTCACAAATGTACTTGGGATAAGGAGCTAGGAAGAAAGAAAAATTACTATATTGAAGTGTTTAATCCCACTCATAATCATCAACCAAAATCATACATGGAGGCTAATATCCCTTGGAGAGCCAAAATTCCTATTGCTCAGTTATGGACTAATTCTCATCAACTCCGTTGTGAAACAAGGCGCTGGAAAAGGCCAAAGGAAGTGTGGGACGAAAGGGTATACATTTTTGTTCTTACGGAAAACTGGAAACAGAAAAACATTTCATTTTAGAATGTGAGGCCTTCAAAGATAACAGGGAAAGTTATGCAGGTATGATGGCAACTAGCTCTTGGGATAATCTATTTCGCGAGGGGTTTGTCAAGAAGATAGGAGCATTTATTGTGAATCTTCACAGAAAAAGGGCCGAATACATCAAGTTGATGAAGAAGCAATGTGTCCCATAGGCTATCTTTAGCCTCATGGACATTAAAATAATTTCTTTCTTTCTTTATTTCTTCTTAATAACCATTAATAATTAAATTATTCTAAATCCATGAAGTCTAGATCTATTAAGCTCCAATAGCGATCAAATATTATCCTATCATGTTATTATGTAAATATTTTGACTCAGTCAAATTACATAAAAATAAAAATAAGATAAACTAAGTATTTCCATCCAATAGACTAAGTGACACCAACCTAGATTAAAAAATAAATAAAGTTTGTTTTTTCTTGCTACCTCCTCATATGCAAAAGTAATAATGTATAATACAGTGATGTGTTTGCTCTTATGACATGCTTAGGTGATCTATACCCAATTATCCTCTCCTTTGGTATAAAAATAAAAATAAGATAAACTAAGTATTTCCATCCAATACACTAAGTGACACCAACCAAGATTAAAAATTAAATAAAGTTTGTTTTTTCTTGCTACCTCCTCATTTGCAAAAGTAATAATGTATAATACAATGATGTGTTTACTCTTAGGGCACGTTTAGGTAATCTATATCCAATTATCCTCTCTTTTGGTGAAGACAATATTTGTAGTTTTTTTCCAAAGATATCAACAACATTTTATCTATAACAAATCATTATATAATGTAAAAATTATATTTCTCTCGTTTATGGCATAATTTAATTTAAAATAAACCAATATCATGCTTTACCTAATCCAATCTACAACAAATCATTCTATGATGTAGAGCTCCTTTACTTATCCTCTGCCTCAAAGCTGTTTTTAATTTAAAATCAACAAGTCATTCTTCTAATTTATTTTAAGTTTAAAGTAGAAGCCATTGCATGGTTAAGTGTGCCTAATTTTATTGAACAAACTTACAATCAAATACTTTTAATCTTTGAAAATTAATTTTAATATTTATTTGATAGTTAATTTGGTTATTGAAAATTTGTAATATAATAAAAGAAATTCAAAATAGAAAATTTATTATCATTATTAACTATAATGAACAATAAGATTAAAGATTCAATAAGTCATTTGTATGGTATGGTTATTTTGCTTTTTTTCCTTATCATAAATATGTAAAAAAAATTAACATAGTTGTTAGTGACAAAAACATTTTAATCAAAAATTTATTGGTAAAAGGTTAATTTATTATGAAAGCATCACTTTGAAAGCGCAAAATTTTAAACATAATATTTCTAGATAAAAAATATAAAAATTCAAAACATCAAAAAAATAATAAATAAAATGAAATACAAATTCCAACTCTAATTACAACCTTAATATTTTAAACATCAAATTTATTTTTCTTTTAATACTATAACATTAATATTTAAAACATAAAATTTTAATAAAACCCAGTCCTTGTTGAATCCACACTCCAAACAGAAGCGCCATAGTACCGTTTAACATTAATTTTAAACATAAAATTTATTTTTTATTAGAAATCACAACATTAATATTTATAACGTTGAATTTTCGTAAATAAATTATTATTATTTTTTTAACTTCAGAATACAATATTTATTTTTTAGCTTCAGAATTCTAGAAAAAATAAATTTTTAGTACTTGTGGTTATATAAATAATTGCATTATTCTATGCCGAGTGAAATCAACCTTTACATTTATTTATGATGCACTAGGAAAGAAAATTATTATTATTTAAAGTATAAATTAAAATTTGATTATGAAAAATAATTGAATATAATTATATCAATAAAAATATTATTTATCTTCCGATTTGGATGCATAATCGAATTATATTTAATTGAAATATATAAAAGGTTTCTAATCTTATATAATTCAATTGGAATATATAAAAAGTTTTTAATCATATTCGATTTGATTCTTTACTTTTAATTTTAATTTTCTTGATATTTAAATTTTATATGGATTTTTATATTGATTAGAAATGTATTTCAATATATGGTGAAGACGTAAGTTTTTCATATATAATAAAGTGGCACATTTTTTTTCCGAAGAAAAAAGCAAAATTTTTTATTAAGAAACTATAAAAAGTTTACATTCTGATGAGGTCTTGAGCCGTTCAGATGGCTCATTTGGTTGCTGTTTTGTTCTTCATTGAAAGCTAATACTTCTGTTATACAAAAACATGTACAGTCTTCCTCCCCGTTGGAGGCTTATAAAACATCACTGAGAAAACATTCAAGCTCTAGTGTCTCCTTCGAAGAAGGAAAACAACCCCTTACAAGATTTATAAAGAGTCTAAGATATACAAAACAAAAAACTGCATATAAGAAAGTCTGTTTACTGTTTATACAGCTCATGAAATAAGATATAAAAACCAGTGAGATGATGTATAGAACGCTGTGAACATAAGAGCCAACAAAAATGGTCGAGAAAAACTGTTGTAAAAAAAAAAATATATGTGTTGTGATCATTGAGGCGGAGCATATGGGGGCTGATGTGAAATGGATGACTACCCCTGGCTGATCTCTTCTACTGTCCAGCTGCCCAAATCCTGTTGTAGACCAGCCTTAGAAAGTTGGTCTGCTTCCTCATTTTTATCCCTGTAAATGTGGCAAATGGTAACCATATTAAAAGATGACTTTAAAAAAGTAATTTCTTCAACAAGAGTCTTCAAAATCTGATTTTGGCAAAATGCATTTCCATTGACCCATTTAATGACATTTAGTGAATCCCCAAATATTTGTATTGTGTGGATATTTCTGTGAAGTAGCCAGCATAATAGATAGCGCAAAGCAAACAATTCAGCATAGTTATTTGTGCTTGTTCCCAGCCCTACAGATGCTTTTAAAGAATGTTCAGGATTTAAGTGAATGCATAGGCCCGCTCCAGCCTTATTGTTTTGGGATGCCCCATCAAAAAAAGCCCACGGAATGCCCTCCTGTATATTGACTGGCTTTTGATTATTTTTAGGATTTTTGGCTTCAGGGGGTGGTATGGCAGAGTATATAGCAGCTACATTGATAGCAGTGATGGAAGTGGGGGTGTCCTTGTCTTGAAACAGACTTTTGTTCCTAGCTAGCCAAACTCCCCAAAAGAAGATAAGAGGCAAGTTTCTCATGTTCCCCTCCGGGTAGTTTTGCCACCATTTCCTCCAGGCTTCTTCCAGAGGATCTGAACCCCACTGAGCTTTTACCTTGAGCAAGTCAGTAACCTCCTCCCATATCTTTTTTGAGACTGCACAGGTTGTGAAAAGATGACTGATGGTTTCCTCTTCAGATTTGCACAAAGGGCATCTCCCAGGCCCAACTAGAAACCTGGCTTGTAAGATATCCCATGTTGGGATCTTCCTTTTTAAAATACACCATAGGAAGAGCCTGGCCTTTGCTGGGCATTTTAATTTCCATAAGTTTTTTGCCCACCAGTCTGGTATTCCCCAGCCCTTCTTTCCCATTAAGAAAGTGTATCCATCTTTTGGGGAATAGTCCCCTGTTTTGCCTTGAGCCCACATCAAGCGATCAGGTTCGTCTTTAATCCTGACATTTGAGCATTGAAATTCTTTGATGTATTCCCCCCACTCATTCTTCCATCTGACATTTATTCCTAAGTCTTCATCACTCTGCCAAGCCTGTCCCCAAAAGGTAGATTGTCCTACTTTCTCCACCTGATTCAGGGAAGTAATGCCTATGCTGTCAAGATGTCTAAGAAACCCTGGTGACAAGGCAAAAGCTTCATTGCATCCTACCCAGGGATCTCTGCCAATTCTGATCTGTCTTCCATCTCCCACTTTCCAAGCTAGTCCTTGTTCAATCACTGAAAAGGCTTCCACCGTAGCCTTCCAAATGGCTGAAATATTCTTCATTTTCTTGTCTTGTCTCCGAATCCAATCTTCCATAGGAATTAGATCGATGTACTTCCTTTTCACCACCCTTGTCCATAGATTCTCCATGGTTATTAGTCTCCACCCTAATTTAGCTGCTAGTGAAAGACTGAACTCAGGGAGTCTTTTTATTCCCCATCCTCCCCAATATTTTGGTCTAGCCACTTTATCCCAAGCCACCCAGGGTAAAACTGAAGACTCATTTGTTCCTGCCCATAGAAATCTGCAACAAATTCTTCTGATTTTCTCCATCACTCCTTTAGGGACCCAAGTCAAAGCAGCCCAGTATATTCGGATTTCTAACAGTACTGATTTGATAAGGGTCAATCTGCCAGCTCTGGAGAGCCACCTGAAGCTCCAGTGTGAAATTCTGGCTTCTATCTTTGCTATAAGCCAGTTCCGGTCCTCTTTTTTATATGCTGCTGGCTTTAGCCAAAAACCCAGGTATTTGAAAGGGGAGTCCAGAGGCTGAAGGGGGAAGGGGAAAAGATTAGCCATTCTAGTCCTTTCTCTTCTTTCAAAATCTGCCACACAAACTTGAGATTTCCTAGAGTTTATCTGCATTCCAGTAGCTTTCAGAAATAGATCGAAAATGCATTTTAACTCCTTAAGTTCATTGAAAGATCCATTGGTGAAAATCAATATATCATCGACAAAAAGCAAGTGAGTGATGAAAAGATTAATTGCTACCTCAATACCTTTTACCTTCTCCTCTCTTCCGGCTTTGTGAATCAATCTGCTTAGCCCTTCTGCCACTAGAAGAAACAGGAGAGGGGATAACAGACATCCTTGCCTGAGGCCTCTTTGGCTGTTAAAAAAAGGGGATGCTGCTCCATTGATCAGTACTGCAAAACTGACATTTGAGATGCAGCCCATAATCCAGCTAATAAAAGAATAGTTGAAGCCCACATGAGTAAGCAACATCCGAAGGTAGAGCTAGCTTATTCGGTCATATGCTTTAAAGAGATCGATTTTGAGGACCGCTCCCTTCTTTTTCTTCAGTCTGACACTATGAATAACCTCCTGGGCTACTCCAATGGCTTCATGAATCTGTCTCCCATCCAGGAAACCAAATTGTTCCATTGAGATATTTCTTGACAAGATAGGGACAATTCTGAGAGCAATAACCTTTGCAATAATCTTGTAAATACAATTTCACAAAGAGATTGGTTTGAAGTCTTCAAAACTATCCGGATCATCCTTCTTTGGTATGAGAGCAATAAAAGTAGAATTGAAAGGTCTGTAGACTTCTCCTTTCTTTCTTGATTCTTCTACTACCTCAGTGATTTCAGAGCCTATTTGATCAAAAAAATAGAGAAAAAGTTCTATGGTCCAGCCATCAGGGCCTGGGCTTTTATCCTTTCCCATAAGCTTCATGGCTGCTTCAACCTCCTCCTTGGATACCGGAATTGTAAGCTCTTCTGCTTCATCCTCCTCAATGAATCTTGGAAAGCATTGTGCTGTTCTTATAACTTCTGCTATAGTAGCCTCTCCCGGATCAGAGAAAATTTCCTAGAAGTGTCTCTGTCCTAGACCAGAGAGCTCTGGAAATGAGTTGACTTCCCTCCCTTCTTCATTTTTAAGACTCCAAATAGTATTAACAGATTTCCTGCCTTTGGCAAAATTATGGAAAAAGCTAGTATTTTCATCCCCTGATTTTAGCCAAATTGCCCTACTCTTAAGTCTCCACTCTTCTTCCTTATCTAAGAGGATTTTGTTTTGCAGCTTCTCCAGATGAAGGATTCTGTCCTTTGAAGCCTACGAAGAATATCCATCTTCCTCAATGCTTTCCATCTGCTTCAGCTCCTCCCTGATTCTATTCAATTCTTCATTTTGTTTCAATTTCCTGTCCTTTGCCCAGGAGATTGTTGCTTTCTTCAATCTTTTGAGATTCTCCATGAATAGGTAGCACTTATCCTCTCTTGTGTTGCGAACTGGGTGGATCCAAGTTTCCTTAAAGAGGTTACTGTAAGTAGGGTCTTGGAGCCAAGAAGAATTGAATTTAAAAGGGGCAGGAGGTTTTGGGGGAGGAAAAGTAAGATCCGAAAAAACAGGGAAGTGATCCGAATTCCCTATTTCCTCAACCCACTGTCTGAGAATAGGTGCTTTGGAAGTTAAAGCCTCGGATAACAGGAAACGATCTAGTCTTTTGGCGATCCGATCCTCCCCTATCCTTCTGTTCCTCCAAGTAGGCTTTAGTTTGTTCGGGGAGGATCTATGAGATTGTTTTCCGATAAAAGATTAAGGAAGAAAGCTGAAAGGGGATCTTCTCTAGCTGATGGACCCCGTGCTTCTGCTCTGCCAATAGAGAAATTTAAATCCCCCCCCATAATCAACAAGGACGATTTCAACACATATTTTGTCATCAATTCTTCCCAGAAGGATTCCCTGCCTTGGCAGGGGCCATAGATATTTACTAAAGAGATGGGAAAGGTGAAATTAGGAGAAAAAACCTCCATACCCATAACTTGTTTCATCCCCCATTGGTTAATGACCTTAACTCACCCTTCTTTGATTCCAATAGCAAGGCCCCCCGAGTGTCCAGAAGAATCTACAGCTGAAAAAATCCATCCTGACAAAGGGGCTTTTAGCATAGTTTAAATCTCAGAAGCCTTCCCCAAGGTTTCTTGCAAAAAAATAATATCAATTTTTGAGTTAAGGATCCACTCTTTCAAGGCCAGCTTTTTAGGTTTGCTAGCCAAACCTCTACAGGTCCAGGATGACAGGATCATTTAATAACGTCAACAGGAGGCTGCATAGCTCTAAGAACCCCGGGGATAGAATATTGTTTGCCATCTGAAACATCCAGCTTGGCTTTAAGTTTGGCCTTGGACATGTCCGATTTCCTACCTCTCTTGTTTTTGGTACAGCTCTAAGATGGATATTGTCCCAAACCTCCAATAACCCCCGACATACCAGGCTTCCCTCCCAAAGATCTAAGGTTGTATGGGCAAGGGGTACGAGAAGCTGGGTGAGCAAGGGGGGGCCATATTTATTCACAGTTCAAATCAAGAGACGGTAAAGTCGCCAAAATAGTGTCTACATCTGGGGAGATCATATCATGTTCCATTTTTTCGTTTTTGTTATTTACTTGAATTGGAATGTTTGGAGACGAAACATGCATTGAAGCTGAAACACGCTCAGGAGAATTAAGAGGAGAAAAAGGGAGCCCTGAGCACATACCCTTTGCATTCTCCTCCACAGCTTCCGCCGGATGAGAGTCCATGGCCTGAGCAGCCTCTTGATTTTGGACAGTTTCAGCCAGTGGATCCTTTGGTGTCTCCTCGATCTCCATTTCCTCTGTGCCTTGCATCTCCGGATTTTCTTTCTCCTTAGGTGTCTGAGAGTGGTTTGGAACAGTTTCTCTGAAAGCTGTAGTCCTCCGAAAGCGACTCCTTCTTCTAAACTGCAGACAATCTTTTACCAGATGCCCGTATTCATGGCAGCGATGGCACCTAAACGGCAGGTGTTCATAGTCCAATAGCTGTTCGAAAACATAGTCTTTGTACTGTAAATTGATTTTTTGAGCCAAACCTCTGCTCGGATTGAGGTGTACCAGCATGCGTGCCATTGCTCTGTTTTTCGTCTCCAGGAAGGACATATCTGCTTCCAAGAAAACACCCAGCCTGTTCCTGATTGATTTGAAAACAGCTTCTGTCCAAAGAAAGGATGGTAGACCCGGAGCTCTCACCCAAACTGGAAACTCATCCATTCTCTCTTTGATAGCATCAAAAAGGGGTGTCCATTTCTTCATCAAAACAGGAATGTTCCCTATGTTCCAATTTCAATTGAAGACCCATTCTGCCGACTCCTTGTCTTCAAAACTGAGCTTAAACCACCCTTTTGCTAAGCATTGAGCCTCAAACTGTAATGGTCTATCAGATACAAAACAATTCTCACCCCATGCTTGGAGAAATTCCGATGTAAATTTCTTACCTCTTGCTCTTCCGACCAGGGTACAATCTGCAACGGCTAGGGTTTCTTCGATGGAAACCTCCATCCCAAGGACCAGGTTACCTTCAATCTCCTGAGATCCAATTGGTCTCTACGTTTTCCTTTTCGCTCCTTTACTCCTTAACTCTTCCACGGATGCCCTAGTTCCCCCGGGCCCATCAGTCCGTTTTGGGTCCGCCTGTGTTAAATCCACAGGGGGTTCAATCTCCGGCTGTGACTGAAACTGGCCAGAGAGACCGGTGTCGGGATTCCCTGATAGTAAAAGACCAACCGCCATTCCATCGAAGCCTTCTCGCTCCCCCACTGACATGTCACCGAAACCTCCTACAGGACCTCCTTTTGGTAGGGGGAAATCTCTTGGCAGAGAAACCCTAGAGAGCGTGGGAAGACCCCCAGGAACCCTTGATTGATCGATGCCAGAAGAAAGCCCCAAATTTGTTATATCTTCGAAGCCCTTTGATGGCGCAAACCGGCATGGCACTGCTTTGCCCTTTGAATCAGAGGAATGCCCAACCACTTTTGACTCATCTGCCACATTTTCTCTTCCCACCTACTTGGGAAAGGCCGGATTACTGGAGCTGAAAACCTCTCTACTCGAATCCTCACTTTGATGCAGAAACGATGGTTTTTCCGCCTGGGATAATGATTCCAACCTTGACAGTTCGTAAGCTCCAAAGTAATGTTCCACGTTTTGTACAGTGGTATCCTTCCCCCACATGGAGAGGATATCTTCCAATTCTGGGTCCAGGTCTACTAGCTCGGAGGGATTAACCATGGTTAAGGGCCGTTCTGAGACAAAAACGACAGCCAAACAGTCAAAATGAGAAAACCCTTACGCGGCTTCTTGTGAAGACGGAATGAGGCGGAGAAAAAACTACAAACTGCTGTAGTAGGTAATTATTTAAACAAAAAATACTTGCGCCAAAGCAAAAAGACCACCTCCACCTGCCAGTCGCCCGGGCAGAGAGAGTCCCCTGCGCCTACAGCTGCTCATGGAACCTGGCTACGTTCTGCCTACTCGTGACCTGTGTGCGGTTCCGCCCGGAACTCATGTTTCGAAACCCTCATCCTCCCATAACCTTTTCGCAAGTGTACAAGATATCAAGTGGCACATTTAATAATAATTGGGGGCAAATTTACTAATAATTAGAGTAAATTTAAGATAATTGAAAACTTGATCTTTAACAAGGGGACCAAAAATAGAACAGATCTTGCTTCAGTCCCATGTCTCTTATTATATTTCTAATTAGAATAAGGGTTTTTAATATCTCACCCGAGACAATAAAATGTCTAACTATAAGGTATAGGGGTTTTTAATCTCTTGTTTCTTACTATAAATATATTTTCATATTACAATATTTAAGATAAATATATTTTCATATTACAATATTTAAGTT
>APFE030297622.1:0-15650 GCA_000404065.3 Pinus taeda
AGAGAGGAGTCATTGTCCAGCAAATGAAGTAGCGATGGAGTTGCTACAATCATTCTCCAAGTGGGAGATTGTTGTGTGTGGAGCATGATTGTTCAGAGGTCTTTGTTTCAGCTGGATGTATACCCCATGAAGTTTTGTACACCCCTCCACGCGGGGGGGTGCGGGGGGGACTTATCCCCCCCAGCGAGGGTCCGGGGGGGCCGATCCCCTTCGGCTGGGGGGTCCAGGAGCCAGCGGTCCCCCGGCGGGGGCTCGGGGGCAGTGCCCCCGAAGCTAAAAACAGATGTAAATTTTCCTTGTAAAAGTATATTAATTTCTAGTCATCTGGGTCGTTCATTAGGTGGATGATCTGACGGTAGAATTATGTTTATTTTAGGGTTTTTTGCCCTAGAAGGCAACCCTTCTTTATATGAGGCATTGTATTTGAGCATGAGATAGATGTGTATTGACGTGAGCGAGAAACAGAGAGGTGAGACTGTGAGAGAAGACAAAGGATATTACAACGGATTTGCTATAGGTTGTGTCTCTTCATTTTGCTGGATAATAGAAAGGAAGGACTGGCTGTTCGAGGTGGACGTAGCCCAAACTGGGTGAACCACGTATATCTATGTCTCTCTTGTTTTGTGCATTTTCTGTGTTTATATTTATCCAATATTTTATGTGTTCCATTGCTCCGTAATATTTAATTTCCTAAAAAAGCTGAGGTTGATATTGAAAGTGATTCTCCATGGATCACATTCATTGGATTAGTTTCGGTTGAACAAGAGTCAGAAAATGACTGTACAACCTGATATGCAATTTCAAAGGGACTCGAAGGCATCGCGTTACCAAATGAATCCACCTCAGAATCGGAAAGTGCGATCCAAGGATCATCAAAAGCGATAGTGTTCAATGAAATCATATGAATAGTTGTAATAGAAGGCGATATGTTAGGAGGAGAAAAAGAAAAAGTTCCTAGTAAACCAGAATCTTTAATCAAACCTACCCCAACATCCTTGTAAGGGATAGTTGTTTTACCAACATGTTGAATACTATCTGAAGAGGCTGGGTCGAATGAAAAATAAGTCAGCTGGTCTATGGTAATGATATTTCCATTATGAGGAAACTTGATAAGTCGAAAGACCGATGAAAAAATAGCAGTCATAGCGTAAGATCAACTGTGACCCAAGAGAAGGTTGTAATCTAGAGGGGCATTAACCACTTACACATCTAGATTTACAATTTTTCCTTCAACCCCTATAGGTAAATCCTGCAAAATGCCAAAAAGATGGAACCCTCGGCCATCAAAAGCCTTTAGAATCGTCGGGGACTGATTGAGTGTCGGAGAACCAAGCGATCTCCAACACTGGATCGACATAATACACGTAGAAGCTCCCTCATCAATCACAGTCCGAAAGAAAGGTCTGTTTTTGACTAACACTGGAATCTAGAAAGCCATTTGATGAGGTAGGCGAGGTGTACTATTCTCTAAATTGAAAATTATAAGGTTCGAATCCTGAATATCAACAGCTCCTATAGACGACAATAGTAATTTACGTTGTGCTGGGCATGATTACAGCACCTCCAAAGCCGACCTTGCTGAAGGGAAAATAGCTAAGTCTTCAACAATGTTATAATTCTAAGCAGCTCTCGCATGTGGATTGAAAGCTGACTTCCGAAGTATACCTTTAGCAGGCAGTTTGATTACTAAGTCAGAGTTAGGTTTCTCGATTTGTAGTGGATCGGAACCAGAAGGAGTTGAAGTTGATGGGTTTGAATTAAAATATTCTGCTTCCTTACTATCAACAAGATTTTTACAACCATAATCTTGCAATCGTGTCGCAATCCTGACATGAGACATCATCATATTGGGTTCTTCTGAGGCATTTGAGGAAGAACCGATCATCTTACCATCTTGGCTAGGAAAAGGATCCTTCAAGACAGCAGGTGCTTGAGAACCTTTGATGATATTTGAAACCTCGGCTCGATGTGGACAGTCTCTTGTAAAATGATCCTCATCACAAATGAGACAAGGATAGTGAGGTTTAAGTTTCTCGTCAGTATATTCATTTTTATCTGATTTATCTTTTGAGTTTTGTTTATTTTTCTTCTTCCCCTTCTTTTTACCACCAGATTTCGATTTGGTCGTAGATGATTCTATGACATGGATATCGGCAGGAATTTCAGCAGAAGTGTCTCCTATCAAGGAATCTGGTAAAGTTATAATAGGAGAAGATTTCTTGGAAGATTTCTTCTTGCTTTCGGTACTAATTGAACCAATCATACCGTCAGCGGCATGAGACCTTGAAGGAGCTGCAGTTATTTGATTGTGTTTCGGAAGGTCGGTGATTTTTTCATGTAAAGTACCTGACTGCATATAAACGAGGTCAAGGTACTAAGCCTGAGCAATTACTTGCTCCTCAGTAACACATCCTGCCTTAGCTACATCTTTAGTTATTTTGGGTAATAATGATTTAACAAACCATTCTGCTAAAATTTGATCCGAAATAAAAACTTTCACTAAACGTCGTCTACGTCGCCATTCATGAATATGATCAAAAATATATGTGGATGTTGATTGTTTTAGTGAAGTTAATAATTTTGTTCCATTGTCGTTTCTGACAGGCAACTGAAAATGATTTAAGAAAGAAGTGGCTAATTGACTAAAATTATAAAAAGAGCCTTGTGGTAACTCAATGTAACATTTGGCAGCAAGACCAATCAGAGTGCATTGAAAAAGATGTAAGCGAATTGAATCATCAATAATGGAATTAGATGCACACCAGAGGTGATAAGTCATCAAATGATTTGACAGATCTTCTCCTGACTTACTCTCAAACTTCGGGATATCACTGGGCAACTTATTAGGCATTGGCGGCCAATACAAAAGATAGTTAATTGGATCGTTTGTAAGGCGTGACAAATCAGAAAAAGTTGCAATAAAGGTTAACTAACGGTTAGGGTCTCGAAAACCTTGGGTCACAAGACCAGCCCTAGGAGGAGGATATCCAGGATAACTTGGAATTGGATTTGCAATAGGAATATTATACCCTCCCAGAAAACCAAGATTAACCGGACCGAACTAGGGTTGTTGAGGTTGATGAAAAGTATATCCAGGGTATGGTTGATACTAATAAACTGGGTTTTGCATAGTAGGACCAAATTGGTACTGTCCCTGGTACGATTGATAAGTGAATTGCGGTTGGCTACCGTACTTGGACCAGCATGTCCTACAGGCATCTAAACCGAATTCTGAACTGTAGGTTCTGACTATGGTAAAGAGGCTTGAGGAGTTGATGCAGGAATAGTATAAATTAGAGTTGTCGATACTCCAGAAGTAGGTGGGGTAGATTGAATAGAAGCTGCAGTAGTTGCAGCAGCAGTTTGAGGTGGAGTTCGAAGTGAACTAGGCCCAAACTGATGAACTACACTAGGTGCAGAAGTTTGAACAATAGGCTGGACAGGTTGCTGTGTTGGACCAGAAACCAAAGGTTCTCCAAGTTGACTTGATAACTGCACATTCGGCTGCAAAGTCTGTTGAGATGGATCCCACACCATGTTCATTTCGGGGTATGGACCCATAAAAGGTTGAGCATATTGAGGACCATAACCGGGTTGAGCGTAGGGCTAATAAATGAGAGGTACATTTCTAGTTCCTTGTACAAATGGTTGACCAGAAAGTGTTTGGAAACCTTGATTTTGGTACTAACCTTGAGATTGATAACCTTGAGGCACGTACTGAAACTGGGGTTGACCTTGAGGTATATATTGATACTGGGGTTGACCTTGAAGTATGTACTGTCCTGATGGTATGTACTATCCTTGAGGTTGCCCCCCAGGTGGTAACTGACTACCTTGGGGTTGCCCCCCAGGTGGTAATTGACTACCTTGGGGTTGCCCCTAAGCGGTAACTGACTACCTTGAGGTTACGAATTTGGAATAGTACCAGACATCATAAGAATTTCTTCTATGCTCGACACTTGAGTTCCGTTATTACCAATTAATATCTCATGTTCAATTGGTCAAGGAGACGCTCCTAAAAAAGTACCAGTGAGTGATTGATACCCCGAAGGAATAGAAGGACCGCCATATAAAAATGTTTCCGGTGTTTGGGAAAACATAGATGACTGTCTCAACATATTCAAAGGAGGATAATAACTTCTGGGCATATGGTGAAAAGGAATTCGAGGTGGTGAAAAACTAAGACCTAGGTTTTCTAAAAAGTTTGTTAATGATACATACCAAGTGTCACTCCTAAAAGGACTGTAGAAAATTGATTCACGCTCCCTAAGTTCTAAAGTCGGTTGATTTTCAAGGAGAATTATATCTTCGTCCAGAATAACAAGTTCTCCAATAGAAATGAATCCAGAAGGAAGATTTTGGGTAATGATACTTCCTACCCTGGGTGAACTAGGACCACTAGAAGTTGGAGAAGCAAATCCTGAGGATGGAGTAGGAGTAGGTTCAGTTTTAGGCTCAGAAATTTTAGATTCTTCAGCTAATTCACTAGTAGGAGAAAAGCTACCAGTAACTTTGGAAAATGAAATTGGCTCAAAAATATACTCCGTTGTCTGTACTTGATAATCAGGATGAACAATTAAGGAAGACTCTCTAGCTTCTAGTGACCCAACTCTACTGTCACTAGGTGATACAAGAGCTCTTAGCCCTTCAAGCTATCTTGGTGTATACTCAGGAGGTTGCCCCCGAAGTCTACGAGATTGTCTCGGTAATTCAGCCACGATTAAATATTTAATTACTCACACGCAAACAAAGAAAATCTCAAAAAACCACCTAAACTCTCTAAAGAACCAAACAATTGAATCACACGCCTAAAAAATATAATTGTTCAAACCACACACAAACAGTAACTTTCCATACCAAAAACACTAGTTGGTGATGAAATCCAACGTCGTAGAATTTAATACAGAAAGGGCGGTCGGAACAATTACCCCGACAAACTGCTTAATGAAATAGACTGGCACAAGTTTATTCACAAAACAGTCTCGAGTGAAGAGAACCCCCAGAGAGTCCAAGTGAGTCTGGTCAACATCTGCTCCAGGTACAGTGAGACCCATCCTTCATCGTCACCTTAGGAAATAATCTTACGTTTATTGACACTAAGGTTACCAACAATAACAAATACAACTGGGAGAACAGTCTACGATTCGATCTACACGCAAGGGAAGAGTAACAAAGCTCAATCCCCTTAAAGGCTCCACGACATGATCAATCTGAGGTTTACCAACAAGTGACCCCATGCTCCTCGATAATGGTTAATCCGAGATTTACCGTTTATAATACGCACAAATCTTATATCTTTCCCAATGAGATAGACTTGATTGTCTCAAAGGTTCGGAAATGATCTCG
This sequence comes from Pinus taeda, assembly GCA_000404065.3. Lineage (NCBI taxonomy): Eukaryota > Viridiplantae > Streptophyta > Pinopsida > Pinales > Pinaceae > Pinus > Pinus taeda. Next base: position 5,347 of record APFE030297622.1, read on the forward strand.
TGATTGACTCCTTTAAGAGGAGCTTCCCAGATTATATCAATTACAATTGGATTTATTTCCTCCCGCAAGATATAGCTACTTGTTTGTTTTAACTATCTTGGAGAGTTAATTACTCCCTACTCCAAGATACTAGCCTAAGCTATATTGGTGATAAGAGCCCTAGAAATAAAAAAGATTGCTAGATCAATTTTAATTAAGCATTACTTTTATAGGTTGTTTCTTAAGTCAATAGGTATGGAAATGAAACTTTTATGGTGTGACGACTCAACTCCAAACACTAAAAAATGCACCTAAGAATGATAAACAATTCGTTTTTCCTTCAATGAATTTCTAGCTAAAAGAAAGAGTTTGAGAATGCAATTCTTTGAAAAACAAATCTTTCTTTCAACGTGTAAATGAAAGAAAATATTTTTGTCTTTTTCAATAAGAACTCAAAACGATACTACTAATTATGCTCACAAAAAATCCCCTTTTCTTTTTCAATGCTCAAAAACTGCAAAAAACGATTCTTTCAAAAGAGATTCTACAATTTCTAGAAAACACTCAAAACTACAAAAACTAATCTTGAGATCTAAAAACTTTTAAAAACCTAATCGAAATAAAAGCTTCAAATATTTTTGAGGACGTTTTACTTAGTTATTCAGTAAACTAAGGATTAATTCGTTCAGAATAACAAATCACTCAAAAAACATCCAGCTATATTTTTTTTTTATAAAAATGAAATTCAAAACTTATAACCAAGTTCGTTCAAAGATTTGCAAAGAGAAAATGAAACCTATTTCTCACCAAAGATGGATGTCACAAACCAGTCAGACTCATCAAGAAGGCAAAAAGACACCAGGGTGATCTAAGGTCTCTTAGGCTTCTAATATTTGAGTCACTAAAAGGACCGAGTGAAAACCAATCCAGGCATGCAAAACTTCTAGAAAATCATCTAAAACAAAAATATCAATGGAACTTACTCACAAGATATTTTTGACAGAACACATGCAGATCTGGGTAGACACTAAAAGTCGTAAATGAAACCTAAACTTAACTGGAAAAAAACATTTTAGGTTCTTCAAAAAATTTCACAGGGTCTGCAGGCTTCCAAAAGAACCAGATGCGGTACGCTCTGTGCACTAAAGGAAAAGTGCAGAGATGCCCGCACTGTCTGTAAAAAGAAAGTGCGATCCTCTTCAAAATTTCAAAAAAACAAAAAATAATTTAGATCCTAAAACCTATCCAATCCGACACACATCAAGCAAAAACCAGAAACAAGAACAAGTTTCTCAAGTCAAAGACAAAGGAAAACCAAAAACCAAATTCAATTCCCCAGCGGAGTCGCCAATTTGTTGGCCAGATAAATCAATATTGCGGATAAGGCCGATATACCTAGTATCAAAATGTATCTAGCAACAAGTAGGACAAGCAAATATATCTTTCTCTAAACATTTTATGATTCATTAATAAAAAACTATAGAGGTGTTTAGACCCTACCTTAAGTCCAACGCTAGTTTGTAGCAGCCATCCTTCAACCGTTCGAAAGAATTTCCTTTTGAGAACCTACAATCACAAACAAGCACACATCAAATAACACCTGCATAGCTAATATCATAAATCATGTTCATTAGGGCGATCAAGGAATCCATAAAATAAACCATAAAACACAGCTTATTGAGAAAAATAAACTTATTTGTATTAACTTTGAAATAGAAGAACCTTACAACCTTTGGTGCCTTGATGTTGTACAAGCTCTTCCCAGGGTTCGAAATAGGAATCTCCTTTACTTTGACAAGCCTCACACTCTTCCAAATGAGTTCAAAGAGATATGTAATCTCTCCTCACAAAAGCTCAATTAGGAAGACTAAGTTTCAGCAGCATTTCACCTCAAAAATATTTAGCTTTCAACATCTCCAGTAACCAGCCCAATGCTTCATTTTATAGTGCAAAGGAAGGAGATTACAGGTCCACCTATGAAGGGATAGAGTCCTCCTTCAAAGGGATAAGCTCCTCACATCAAGGGGTTAGCTCCTTAAGGTATGAGATGCATGAACCTTAAAGTAGCGAACTTTCCACCTCAAGATTCCTTCCAGAAGCTTCCAGAAATGACTCAAAGTGAGTTTTTAAGAATATACTTGTGCCTTTTTAACTTTTATAGGGGTCTGCACCCATAACACAGAGACAAAGCGGTCAGGTGCGCAGGGGACATGACCGTTAGGTGCGGGACCGCAAGTAATGCTAAGAGAAAGTCTAGAACCAGAGTTTTATAGACTTTTGAGGGCTTTCTCTTATTTTCAAGGCTTGATATGAAGAACTGAGGCTTAAGACTTGCAAAGGAGGAAAGTATGAGTGGTGATGGACTCACACATATTTCAAAATGTCAAGGTGACAATTTTTGTGCAACAATAAGGATAGACTGTGACAGCCAAAGTGTAATTTTCTTGGCTAAGAACCCCGCATATCATTCAAAGACAAAGCACATTGATGTTCAGTATCACTTTGTGAGGGATATGATAGAAGACAAAAAGGTGTTGCTAGTAAAGGTGGACACTTTGAAGAATACTGCAAATGCATTGACAAAATCTGTGAGCTCTGAGAAGTTCTCTTGGTGTAGAGAGAAAATGAGCATTTTAGGGCTGGAAAAATGACTAAGCTCTCTTGTGGCCCCCTGTGGAAAGAAAACAACAAGTGGGAGAATGTTGGTTTGTGTTATATTCTTTCCACGATGAGCCCACATAGTTAACGAGGGGTTGGGGGGGTGGTCACAAGGGGTTTGAGGTGTACCCGTAACCCCACTTTATGGGGTCTAGCACAACGCCCCAAAAAATTTTGGTTTTGGACCTTATGTTAGGTTGGGCAGACCCTTCTATGGTTTTGTGCATGATTTTCACACATATTTCTTGGACGCGATGGTTTTCGGTCCATGGTATTGGATGCTTCGGCATGCATAAATATGTATTATAAAATTGAAAAGAAAATAATGAAAAATCAAGCTGGTAGTCCCAATTTTTGTATCCAGTGGAAAATCTCTGTGTATATGTGTTTTATGCGTTATGCTCTCACATTGTTTATTTTATGTGTTTTAGAATTCGTATGCAGACAATTTCTGTACGGGGTTAAAACCTACAGTTTCCACACCCTAAGATGGTCGTGATGTCATTTTATTCCCTTTATTCCTGCCTTCGCACATGTCACTTCACTCTAGGGCTTGCCAGAAGCCCTCTATTCCATCCTTCAATACCTCTGCGAAAGGGTACGACTGACCTTCGCGGAGCCCTAACCCTTGATCTAGACACTTTCGTACTGCTAAGACAACGTACTGTGCAGATTCCTAAACTAGTATAAGTTTCTTACTTATCTTCTTACATACTCACAGTTAGCACCATGTAATAGATATCCTTATATGCGTTTAGTTATCCAACATAATCATACACATTTGCGCATCACATAAGCATTATAAAGGAAGTTCATACATAAAATGATAAGATGCATATCGGGTGAGTCAGAGCGAGTACGGGAAGGCGATCAGGTGTTAGGGTTTCTGCAGTGACCTGCAATGCCAGGACCCCTGCACAGAGACTACCACAACTGACGGCTAGCGCAGCAGTCTCAGGCCCCAGGCTTGGGCAGACAATTACAATGAATCCCCCTCAGGGGGTAGGAGGGGCGATTCCTCCAATAAGCGACAACCAGCAAGGGCCTGTCGCAGGCTCGGAAGAGGAATAGGAGTATATTGAAGGCAGCATAGGAGAAAATCAGCAGAAGAAGAATGATCATGCACATCAAGACAAGCCGAAAGTAAGCTCATCCACATGCAAGCCAGTATCTACTCACAGGCTAGAAGTAGAGCTACCCAGTCATAGCATTAATGCTAGAATTCAATATATGAGAGATCATGCTCTCATAGGTAAATTTATTGGTTTCTGGCCAACCGAAAAAGCCTTGAGAACTTGGATCAATGTCAAATGGTGTCCAAAAGGACAAATAACCCTGCATCTAGGGCCGAAAGGGTTTTTCACCACAGTCTTCAATTGCTTGGAAGATCGAAACAGAGTCTTTGATGGGGGTCATTATTTCTTCAACTCTACCGGGCTATTTCTCACAGAATGGGTCGCACGATTCAACCCGCACAAGGAAGATCTAAGATGGGCACCGGTCTGGATCAGGCTGTATTCGCTGCCATGGGAATACTGGGAGGAGGAGTGCACAAGGAAGATCTAAGATGGGCACCGGTCTGGATCAGGCTGTATTTGCTACCATGGGAATACTGGGAGGAGGAGTCTTTAAAAGCAATCGGCAAAGTCTTAGGCGAATTTGTCAAGGTAGCAGAAGAAACAAAGACAATAAGATATACCTCCTATGCCAGGATCTGCGTTTATATGGATCTGAAACAACCTCTGCCTGATACGGTACGTCTTTTTCATGAAGATCTGGAATGGATTCAGTTAATTGATTATGAGCATGTTCCTTTCAGGTGTAGGAAATGTCATGCCCTAGGACATCTCTATAGAGATTGCCCTTTAAACAATAAACCTATAGCTCAAGCCAACCAGGAACACCAGTCTTCAGACAGATTCACTAAAGTGACAAATCGAAGAAGAGGAAATAGAAAATCCGTAGTTCCTCCTAAGATATCGCAAGAGGATCCATCAAAACCCTCTACTAGCAACAGTTTTGAGGTTCTAGCCAATACAGATTTGCAGGATCCGACAACCTCAACCACCAACAAAAAAGGATCTGTGCCGGAAAATACAATAGGCTCTCATCCAAAAGCAGGGGAAAAGGAGACGGATCAAGAAAGCAACAACATCAAATCCACCTCAGAAACATGGAGCATCCCGGAAATGGAAATAGACAACACGGACCCTAGTACAGGCAAAGAGAAGGAAGGAGATGGAAGCTATCAAGAACTGCATTTTATGGAAGAAGATACCGAATCAATAGATATTGGTGAACTAGACATTCTGGGTCTGGAACAAGCATGAAAAACAGGTAACTTCGACAAAATACCTGATAGACAAGTGGATAATCTAGTAGCAGTCCTTAACAAAGCTAAAAAAAAATATTCTCTAGGGGTTCAAATTGGCAGTCAATGGGATGGGAAGTTCATTACCAAAGACAGTAAAAAGCGAGGAAGGAAAACCACCTTAGAAAGAACCATCAAGATTGGAGAGGTCTTGGTTGAGTCAGGAAGATATGCCAAGCTAACCAAGTATTATAATACCAACCCCAAACCTTCCCAATGAAGTTGATATCATGGAATATTAGAGGGCTTAACTACCCAAGGAAAGGAAGACTTTTAAAAAGTATGTTAATGGAGGAAAAACCAGCAATTCTCTTTCTGCAAGAGACAAAATGTAATTCGACAGTACTAGAAAAGATAGCAGCTAAGGCCTGGCTAGGTGGGTTAGTAACAGCTGTGGATGCTCAGGGAGCCTCAGGGGGACTTGCAGTGCTCTGGGATGCAAGAATGATCCAATTAACTAACATACATGCCAATAAAAATTTCATTCAAGCTATCTTTCATTTACTTGGAACAAATATTTACGGTCACATCACAAATGTGTACTTTCCTTAAGAAACCCAGCACAAATCAGACATCCTGAATGCTTTGTCGCAGCTCAATGCAGAAAGAGATTACCCGCTTTGGGTTTCAGGAGGAAACTATAACATGATTGCTTCGATGGAGGAAAAGAAGGGTGGACATTGTAGAATAAACAGGGATGGTTGTTTATTAAAAGATTTCACTCAAAATAATTGGTTGATAGACTTTCCTACAACCAACGGTCTCTACACCTGGAACAACAAAAGAGCTGCACCAATGCAAATAGCTTCGCGCCTAGATCGATTTTTGATATCTGACAATGCAGTTCATCTAGGGGGAGAATTCACAGCTTCTATCCTTCCTTACTCTGGCTCTGATCACTGGCCCATTGCCCTTCATTGGAATCGACCTGGTAATAGCACAAGGCGACCTTTTAGGTTTGAGGCTTTTTGGTTATCTCATCCAGACTTTTATGAATTTATCAAAACTACTTGGCAAAATTGTCATCCAATGGAGGGAACAAAAATGTCCATTTTCCAAAGGAAGCTGAAGCATCTCAAAGAGGAAATAAAACGCTAGAATAAAAACACTTTTGGCAACATATTCAAAGCAAAGGAAAGTCTCATTCAATAAATGAAGGCTATTCAACAAAAAATGATCTCTGAAGGACGCTCAGAAGAGCTAGTACAGAAGGAACAAGTCACGGAGAACAAACTCCTAGAAAGAGACATACAGGAGGAAATTCTTTGGAGGAAAAAATCGAGAATCAGATGGCTAAAGGAGGGTGAAAAGAATACAAATTTTTTTCACAAGACTACAATCCAAAGAAGAATTATCAATCAAATTTCTTATGTCAATAATGAATAGGGAGCCAAAATTGAAACCCATCAAGGCATATAACAGGAACTTCTAACTACTTCAAGAAGATGAATCAAGAACCCAATATAAACAGAACAGAGGCCATTGACAAGATTATCAGACATATACCTCAAATAATTACTGAAGATCACAACACCCTTCTTCTCAAGCCTATAAGTCTTCAGGAGGTTGAGTCGGCGGTGAATCAACTAAAAGCAGGGAAAGCTCCTGGACCAGATGGATTTACTTCAAACTTTTTTCAGCACTTTTGGGATCTGATAAAATGGGAAGTTTGGCAGGTGGCGGAAGAATCATGCACTCTCCGTTGGATGTACCCAGGAATGAACGCAACCTTCCTAGCATTGATACCCAAGGTAGAGGAATCCAATACTCCCGACAAGTATAGGCCAATCGCTTTGTGCAACATCATTTACAAGATTGTATCTAAGGTCGTAGCTTCAAGACTGAAGCCCATGCTCCCTCTCATCATATCTCCAGAAAAATCGGGTTATGTAGAAGGCCGTCAGATTACGGATGGAATTATTTTAACCCATGAAATAATACATTCTCTCAAGCAGTCAAAACAACCAGGTATGTTGCTCAAAATTGATTTATCTAAGGCTTTCGATAGCATCAGCTATGATTATTTGCAAAAAATTCTCAAAGCCTTTGGCTTTGCCCCGTCTTGGCTCAGATGGATCAGCAATCTTATCTCTTCTTCGTTTTTCTCTATTCTCATTAATGGTGTTCCGTCTCCCACCTTTCGCCCTTCCAGGGGAATTAGACAAGGGGACCCCCTATCGCCCTTTTTGTTTGTCATCCTGGTTGAAGGATTAGGTCGTAGTATCAAATCGGCTATCCTTTCCCGTAATCTCAAAGGTATAGCATTCCACCAATCCCCTGCTATCTCTCACCAGAAATTTGTAGATGATAACATGTTATTCGGTCATCCTTCCGTACAAGAGGCACGATCCTTCAACTCTATTCTTAAGAACTTCTCGAACGCCTCAGGGGCCCTCATCAACAAAGTCAAATCCCAGATCTTCTTTTTCAATACTCCGCCCACCATTCAAAGAGATATATCTCGCATTTTATGCTTTACCATAGCATCCTTGCCATCCAAGTATTTAGGAGCTCCTCTAATTGCCTCGGCTCTCAAGCATTCCTCATGGAACAGCCTGTTAGAAAAATTGGAAGCCAGATTATTATTATGGACTCATAGGGCCCTAAATATGGCTAGCAGGATAGTGTTAATCAAAGCAGTTCTTCAGTCCATGCCTCTATACCTTTTCTCAATTCTGGCAGCACCGAAGTGGGTGCTTAAGGCGATCAAACAGCTGCAGCGTAATTTCCTATGGGGAAGCAAGGGGCCAAATCGAAAGTGGGCTTTGGTTAAATGGGAGAAAGCTTGCCTTCCTAAAAATGTAGGAGGCATTGGGATAAGAGATCCAGAACACAGCAATATGACAATGGGAGCAAAAATTTGGTGGAAATGGCTTACAAATCCAGAAACTCCTTGGGCTGCCCTGTGGACAGCGAAATGTGCCAGAAATTTGCCCTTAGAGGAGCGAATTAGAATGTCAAAAGTCAGTAAGGGCTCGGTTATTTGGAATTCATCCATTAAACACAGAGATTTAATTCAAAAGCACAGTTTTTGGGAGGTAAAAGATGGACTTACGGCAAGGTTTTGGGAAGACTCATGGCAACAACTCCCAAACCTCAAAAATATCATTCAGGGCATCTCAGACCGAGACATAAACCAGCATGATAAAGTGAGTCACTTTTGGAGATCTCATACTGACCAAGAACATAGGGAGTGGAAAGACGCCAATCGTATCTTACCTTCCAGTTCAGAGCAAATTCAACTTTCTCTATCTGTAGAACTTCAAAAACGGAAAATTCTAAACTTGGCCGACATGAATACGCTAAGATGGGGATATGAGGAAAAGTGGACCTTCACAACTAAAGAAGCCTACCACATCATTATCAAAGATATAACATTCAAATATAAACTATGGGACAAGATATGGAACCCTCCCATCTGGCCGAAGGTTTCAACCTTTTTATGGCTTCTCTCACATAACAGAATTCTCACATGGGACAACCTCTGGAAAAGGAATTTCATTGGTCCTTCTATTTGTCTCAACTGCAAACAGGACGAGGAATCAGCTCTTCACATTATGCAAACATGCCCGCTAGGAAGGAAACTGTGGGAAAAGGTCACATTCCGCTGTCGAAAGGATGGTAGAGTGCTGGGGTATCTTAAAAGTACACTGCGCAACTGGACACAAAAGCCTTATCAAAGAAATATTTTGAACACTCTTTGGCAAATTACACCAGGACTACTTATGTGGAATATCTGGAAGGAAAGAAATAGGCGGATCTTTAAAGATCAATCAATGACGCTGGAGCAGATTTGGAAAGGGTTGCACCATAACATCCAAGAAACTCTATCCCTAAAGTGTTGTTCCCAAGAGGACTTTCCTTCTACTCCGCATGAACAAGCTATATGGAACAACTAGAAGATTCAGCTACAGAACCTAATCTCTTCTAAAGAAAATACACCCAGACATCAAGAGACCTCATTCAGTTGGACTCCACCGCCTATCAATGTGTTTCAACTCAACTTTTTTGGGGCGTCGAAAGGAAATCCTGGAAAAACGAGATTTGGAGGAGTCATCAGAAATCACCAGGGCAATCCTCTTGTCACCTTTTTTGGCTCCATTGGTTGGAATACTAATAATATCGCAGAACTGGAAGGATTATGGAAAGGGCTTATTATAGCGCAGAATCAACATCTCTTTCCTCTTATAGTGGAAGGGGACTCCCAACTCATCATTAACATGGCCCCAAAGCTACAACAGGGCTCCCCGGTCTATAAGGTCAGCAACAGTTGGAGGCTAGCCACTCGTCTTGAGCTACTTCAACAATGGCTCAGTAATAACCAAGCCATCTCCTTCAAGCACATCAAGAGAGAAGGGAACAAGCTGGCAGATTTCCTTGCGAATTTAGGAGTGGACAGTGGAAGGGAATTCTTTGAAGGTTCAATTCATGGCATAGCTTCGGAGAACCAACTTTCCACCTCTCATTCGATAGTTACAAGAGATATGCAGGCAAGGGAGGATCCACACCCGGATGCGGGTGTCATTAGGAGGCATTAACTAAGTGTTAGTGATGGAACATGCAAAGTCGGCAACTGGCAGGCTTTCAGACGAAGCTGGACAAGGAGAGGACGGTATTAATGGCTTTGTATTGAAGGCTAGTCCTAAGTCTTTAATGAAAGCACGCACTCACGACACATAGAGGGAGTTTATCAGGATGGAGAGCTCGTGTATTATCTCATTCGCTCTGGTTTTTCTGGTTGTCAATTGCTCTGGTCCTCTCAGGACAAGCCGCAGTGATCGCCAATGGTGGTCTTGCTCTCAGGGGCAGCCACCTTGGATTCAGAACAATCCCCTGCAGACTACCTCGAGAACATCCATTCCGTTGCTCGACGCGCCTGCTGAGAGCTCTAATTCGGATTTATCCTTCTGCCTTTGGAATTTCAGGTCTGTCCGTGGCATTCACCCTGTTAATAATCTGGTTTCCGCTACTGCTGGGGAAGTCTGGATTGGGTCTGGGTCAATTAAGGTGGAGAACTGTAGGTTAGGCGAGGCTCCTTATGAGGTTCACAGAGTCGGGTCTTCCTCCTGGGTTTATTCGTGTTCTTAGGCGCTTCCCCTAATCCCTCAGCCTGTAACCCTGGTCTTTCTGGTCCCTCTACTGAATATGGCGCCCCGTCTTAGAGTCACTCCCAGACGTGGGAGGAATTCGGGATTCCGGGGAGGGTCGAGGGGAAGGGGCAGCTCTGAACCTCGTCGTATTTCACTGCTAGCAATGGCATCGCCCTCCTCGCCACCCTCAAACGAGTTTGGTCCCT